>JARQOD010001058.1:0-110892 GCA_033576555.1 Oophaga sylvatica | reverse complement strand
CCCCAACTAGCAGAA
Source organism: Oophaga sylvatica (assembly GCA_033576555.1). NCBI lineage: Eukaryota > Metazoa > Chordata > Amphibia > Anura > Dendrobatidae > Oophaga > Oophaga sylvatica. Next base: position 110,877 of record JARQOD010001058.1, on the reverse strand, counting down.
ACTGTACTATGTCCAAAATTATTGTGGGTTTTTTTGGGAAAAAACAAAACCCTTTTCAAAATCTAGTTTCCCCCCGCAACACAATCTAAAGGGCCCTTACTTCATTTTGAAACCTGGATAAATTTAATCCGGGGTTGTTTTGCATGTACGGGTCAGGGCCCAAAATTTTGAAAATTGACAAAAAAATTTTTATTTTTTTCCATGTCTCTGCCCTCGGGTTTTTTTATGTGTGTTTGACGTTTTTTTATCAAAAGAAAAAAAGAATTTAAAATTTCCCAAAATTGAGTAACAAAAGCTTATATTGACATTTAAAGGGGTTTTCCCAAACACTAAACAAAAATCGCTAACGGGGACCCGCAAAAAAACGTCACTTTTTAGCGATCCCGTTAGCTTATTGGCAGGCGGCGTTTTTCCCGCGACGAGCTTCCGCGGGATCTCCCGGGTGGGCTGGAATCGCCCCGGGGACCCTATTTCATCGTGGCGCTCCCGCGGGAAAAGTATCTAACGCTGTGTGGCATTTTTCTTAGCGATTTGCGGTACTTTTGTACCGCTAAAGCCCCGTTAAGAAGATCGCTAAGGGGCGATAGCGCTTTAACTATATCGCTAAATGCGGCAGCTTTTTGCGATTTTTTAGAAACAACCCCCGCAAAGCGCCCTCATTAGATGCAACGCTAACGAATCGTTTGGGGGTAGCTCAGTGTCCCGTACCTTTGAAGGATTTAAATTGCAGCAAGTCATTTTTTGCAGTGTTGACCCTTCTTTTTAAAGGACCTCTGAAATTCCCCCTGGCATGCTCTCAATCAACTTCGGGGGGGGGAAACCAAATCCGGACTGAAAGCAGTCCATTTTTGCAAATCAATGCTTTCATTTTGTCAGAATTTTTAGGTTTTTGTTTGTCCCACCCTTTTTGATGATTGACCACAATTTTCAATGGGATTAAAAATCTGGGGAGTTTTCCAGGCCATGGACCCAAAATCTCTATGTTTTGTTCCCTAAAGCCATTTGGTTATCACCTTTGTTTATGGCAAGGGCTCCATCATGCGGGAAAAGGCATTGTTGATCGCCAAACTGCTCTTGGAGGGTTTGGGGGGAATTGCTCTTGGAGACATTCTGGTACCATTCTTTTTTCATGGCTGTTTTTTTAAGGCAAGACTGTAAGAGCCGAATCCCTTGGCTGAGAACAACCCCACACATGAATGGCTTCAGGATCTTGGCATGAGACAAGACTGGTGGTACGCTCACCTTGTCTTTCCCGAATGAGGCGTTTTTTCCTGATGTCCCAAACAATCGAAAAGGGGATTCCATCAGGAAAAAACTTTACCCCAATCCTCAGCAGTCCACTCCTTTTACCTTTTGCAGAATATCATTGTCCATGATGTTTTTTCTGGAGAGAAGTGGCTTCTTTGGGGGGCCCTCCTTGGACCAGGCCTTGTTTCCAGAGTCTCCGCCTCACAGGCGGCAGATGCACTCACCTTGCCTGCTGCCATTCTAGCAAGCTCTGCACTGCTGGTAGCCCGTTTCCCCGCACTGAACACTTTTAAGAGACGTTCCTTGCGCTTGCTGGTCTTTCTTGGGCCCTGGAGCCTTTTGCAACAATGGAACCCTCCCCTTGAAGTTCTTGAGGTTGCATAGATTGTTTTTTGAAGGGCTTTTTTCTACCCTGTGATACTCTTCCCTGTTAGGCCATTTTTGTGCATTGCTATGATGACTGAACGTTTTTCTTTAGAGATAACCCATGGTTAAAAAAAGAGAAACAATGTTTCCAAGCACCACCCTTTTAAAGTGTCCGTGGGGGTAATTTTTATTAATCATGACAGATTGATCTCCACCCCAGTCCTCATAAAACACCCACACCTGTGTTAAGGGGAGAAAACACTGAAAAGAATTAGGGTCTTTTAAGGCAGAGCTGCAATGCGTTGAAATGTGTTTGGGGATAAAGTTCATTTTTCTAGCCAAATTTTGACTTTGAAGTAATTTGATCACTTTTTTAAACTTTCTGGAGTATTTTGCAAATTGCCCATTAGAAAAAGTGAAGGCAGTAGACTTTGTAAAAATTAATATTTGTTTTCATTCTCAAAACTTTTGGCCATGACTGTGGGGGACCTCTAAGTTTTTTATGTTGCGTCTGTATTATGAAGGGGTGCAAGAATTTCAATCTCGCACCCCCAGGCACCCTTTTAAAATCAACTGCCCAGTCAATTGGGCCAATCGTGCTACATTATTTATTGTGGTTGCAGTAAAATGGGTGGGAACGATACGGGAGGTGCTTTGCAAGGCCAACAAGCACCGTCAAAATATCCGAAATGGGTTCAGGCTACACAGTCTCTCAAAACATTTCTCCCTAGTGCACCAAAAGAATTTGATTTTTGTTAAAAACTCACTGTTATTGACCAGACACCGCATGATATGCCTGATCGGTATAATAATCTAATAAGAAGGGAGAGTTTCTCGATTTTTAAACTTGGTACACTGGCCCCAGAGGGGTTAACCTCACTATTGAAAAAGTCCGTAATATATGCATTGTGTTATTTATTTATTTATTTTTCATTTATTTTTTCTTGTGACATTGTTTTTTTGTCGTTTTTTACGTTGGTTTTATTCAATTTTTTTGTTTTTTTTTTTGTTTTTTTTTTCTTTTTTGCATCATATTTGCATTTTTAATCATGTGGGTGTTCTGATTAATTGCCTTTTAATTTTCATTTGCTGCTCCACCTTTATATAATCTTTCCTACTCCATTCTATGTATAACTGCCACCTGAGGAAGACGGAGCTATTCCGTTGAAACGCGTTGTGGATATCAATAAATTAAGATCTTTTTAATACCAGCTGAATTGCGTCCGTCGCGCTCCTTATGACCGGATTGTTTTATCATCACTTATGTCTGATCCTCTCTTGAGGTACCCGGGCCGGAGCTGCAGCGGACAACCTTAACCCCTTAACGACCAAGCCATTTTGTAGGTTAAAGACCAGGCCATTTTTACATTTCTGACCACTGTCTATTTATGAGGTTATAAATCTGGAAACGCTTCAACGGATCTTGGCGATTCTGAGATTGTTTCTCGAGACATATTGTACTTTATGTTAGTGGTAAAATTTCTTCAATTAACTTGCGTTTATTTCTGAAAAAACGGAAATATGGCAAAAATTTTGAAAATTTTGCAATTTTCAAATCTTTTAATTTTTATGCCATTAAATCAGAGAGATATGTCACAAAAAATTAGTTAATAAATAACATTTCCCACATGTCTACTTTACATCAGCACAATTTTGGAACCAAAATTTTTTTTTGTTAGGAAGTTATAAGTGTTAAAAAAGTTGACCAGCAATTTTCTATTTTTTCCAAACTAAATTTACAAAATCATTTTTTTTAGGGGCCACCTCACATTTGAAGTGAATTTGAGGGGTCAATATGACAGAAAATACCCAAAAGTGACACCATTCTAAAAACTGCACCCCTCAACGTGTTCAAAGCCACATTCAAAAGTTTATTAACCCTTTAGGACTTCACAAGAATTGAAGTAATGTGGAAGGAAAAAATTAACATTTAACTTTTTTTCCCAAAATTTTTCTTTCAACACAATTTTTTTAAATTTTAGTCAAGGGTATCAGTTTAAAATGAAACACAATATTTTTTACAATTTTCTCCGAAACATCGATACCCCATGTGTGGGGGTAACCTTATTTGCGCCGCAGAGCTAGAATTGGAAGCAGCGCCATTTTGCTTTTTGGCTGGAATTGAATTGGACGCCATGTCGAATTTTGGAGAGTCCCTGTGTCCTAACATGGAAACCCCCTCAAGTGACCCCATTTGGAAACTAGACCCCCCAAGAACTTATCTAAATGTTGTAGGAGCTTTTAAACCCCAGGGTTCACAGAAAGGTATAAACGTAGAAGCCTAACCCATTTAAAAAAAAACATATTTTTTCCACAAAAATATCTTCATCCCAATTTATATTCCAAAAATAAAAAGGACCCCCAAAATATTGTGCAATAGTCCTGAGTACCTATACCCCATTTTGGGGGTAAACCACTATTTGGGTGCATGGCAGAGCTCGGAAGGGAAACAGCGCCATTTGACTTTTTTGGCTGGAATTGAGATTGGACGCCATGTCGCATTTGGAGAGTCCCTGTGTGCCTAAACAGTGGAACCCCCACAAGTGACCCCATTTTGGAAACTAGACCCCACAAGTAACTTATCTAAATGTGTAGTGAGAGCTTTTAACCCCCAAGGGTTTCACAGAAGGTTATAACGTAGAGCTGTAAAATTAAAAAATCATATCTTTTTCCACTAAAATGATCTTTCCACCCCCAATTTTTATTTTCCAAAAGGTAAAAGGGACCCCAAAAGTTATTGTGCAATTTGTCCTGAGTACGCTGATACCCCATATTGGGGGTAAACCAACATATTTGGGGCCATGGCAGAGCTTGGAAGGGAAGCAGCGCCATTTGATTTTTTTTGGCTGGAATTGAGATTGGACGCCATGTCGCATTTGGAGAGTCCCTGTGTGCCTAAACAGGGGAAAAACCCCCCACAAGTGCCCCCATTTTGGAAACTAGACCCCCCAAGGGAAAACTTATCTAGATGTGTGGTAAAAGCTTTAAACCCCCCAAGGGCTTCACAGAAGGTTATAACTAGAGCAGTAAAATTAAAAATATATCTTTTTCCACCAAAAATGATCTTTCCCCCCCCAAATTTTGTTATTTTCCAAAGGGAAAACAGGCCCCCAAAAAAGTTATTGTGCAATTTGTCCTGAGTATGCTGATACCCCATATGTGGGGGTAAACCACTATTTTGACGCATGGTAAGCTGGAAAGGGAAGGAGCGCCTTTTTTCAAATGCAGATTTGAGGGGAATGGTCTGCGGGTGTCATGTCACGTTTGGAGAGCCCCTGATGTGCCTAAACAGTAGAAACCCCCCACAAGTGACTCCATTTTGGAAACTAAAACCCCCCAGGAACTTATCTAGATGTGTGGTGAGCACTTTGAACCCCCAAGTGCTTCATAGAAGTTTATAACGTAGAGCCGTGAAAATAAAAATATCATATTTTTTTTCCACAAAAATAATCTTTTTGCCCCCAAATTTTTATTTTATAAGGGTAACAGGAGAAATAGGACCCCAAAAGCTATTGTGCAATTTGGGGCCTGAGTACGCTGATATCCCATATGTGGGGGGAAAACCCCTAGTTTGACGCATGGCAGAGCTCGAAGGGAAGGAGCAACCGTTTTTAAAATGCAGACTTTGATGGAATGGTCTGCGGGTGTCATGTCGCGCTTGGAGAGCCCCTGATGTGCCTAAACAGTAGAAACCCCCCAAATGACCCCCATTTTGCAAACTAGACCACCCAAGGAACTTATCTAGATGTTGGTCAGCACTTTGAACCCCCAAGGGCTTCACAGAAGTTTATAATGTAGAGCCGTGAAAATAATGACCTTTTTGCCCCAAATTTTATTTTTCTAAGGGTAACAGGAGAAATAGGACCCCAAAAGCTATTGTGCATTTTGTCCTGAGTACCTGATACCCCATATTGGGGGGGAACCACTGTGATCGCCTTACTGCGATCTTTGGGAGGCACAATGAACAAAATCCACAAAAGGTGAAGAATTGGTTTTCTTTTTTACGCCGTTCCTCGTGCGGTATTAGTGATTAGGCGACTTTATTCCTCGGATCGGTTCGATTACAGCGATACCAATTTACACCCTTTTTTTCATGTTTAGCTTCTGTCACACACTAAAAGATGCTTTTTCTTGGAATAATTTTTTGTAAGAAATTTTTGCATCGCCGTATTTTGAGAGCTATAATTTTCCATATTTCGGCCGACAGAGTTATCTGTGGGCTTATTTTTTGCGGGCGAGCTGACGTTTTTATTGGTACCAAAATTCAGGCACATAACATTTTTTGATCGTTTCCTATTCCGATTTTTGTGGAATCAGAATGAACAAAAAAACCAGCAATTCAGGAATTTGTTTTTTTTTTTTTTTTTTTTCCTCCGTTCCGTGTGTGGTAAATTGATAAAAACAGCTTTATTCTTCGGGTCACTACGGTTACGGCGATTCCTCATTTTTTATTTTTTTTTTATGTTTGTGGCGTTTTTTACACAATAAAAAATTTTATAGAAAATATAATTATTTTTGCATCAGTTTATTCCGCGAGCTATAATTTTATTTTTTTCGCTGATGATGCTGTATAGCGGCTTGTTTTTTGCGGGACAAGATGACGTTTTCAACGGTACCATGATTATTTATATCTGACTTTTTGATCGCGTGTTATTGCACTTTTTCCAAGCGGTATAATGATACCGCTTGGAAAAAGTATAATTTACTACTTTTTTGTGTTTTTTTTTACGGCTTTCACTGAAGGGGTTAACTAGGGTTACAATTTTATAGATGGGATTTTTACGGACGTGGCGATACCTAATATGTGTATGTTTTTTGTTTTTTATTTTTTTTATTACATAAAAATGTGTATTTTTTAGGGGATTTTTTTAAAATTATTTTTTAATATTTTTTTTACAATTTTTTTAAAAAAATGATTTTTTTTAACTTGTCCCTTTATGGGACTTTCACTTTTTTTACTTTTTATTGCAGTTACAATGCATTGCAATGCTCTGGCATTGCAATGCATTGCAACTATAGTGGAAGCTGCTGTGACAATGATCACAGCAGCTTTCCGTAGCTAGATGACCCGGAGGTTGTCATGACAACCCCCGGGTCATCAAGGCAGAGATCGGGCCCTGCAAATACATTGCAGGGTGCCGATCTGAGGCAGAGGGAGCTCCCGACCCTCTGCCTCCCCCTGAGCTCTGCGATCGCGCTCGATCGCAGCAGTCAGGGGGTTAACAGCCAGGGGCGGTGGGGGCTCCGCTCCTGGCTGTCAGTGCAGGAAGCCTGGCCACTGCAGCGCCGGCTCCTGCACTGATCGCGCTGGAGAAGCTGAAATTTCAGCTTCTCCTGCACGATCGCTGCTGTGTTTGGTCAGTCAGATTGACTGACCAAGCACAGCGCTGTAGGTGCGGGGACCGACGGCAAAGGTCCCCGCACCGCTTGCCGTACCTGTCAGCTGTCTGTGACAGCTGTCGGCACTGATCTACCACTGCGTGTTTACACGCAGTGGTAGATCAAAGCCATGACGTGCAGAGTCCGTCCTGGTGCCGGAACTGACACCTTGCCATGATGGACTCTGCACGTCAGTGGACATTAAGGGGTTAATCTCATCTGCCTTTACCGCCAGCCTGGCGCTCCTTTGAAACCGTCTATCTGAATTTGGTTGCAAAATTATTGTCTGGGTTAGATGCAGTTAAAAATTTGTAATTAGATCTACAGCCGGTGGCTACTCCGCTGACTAGCAAACACTGCTACTAGACTCAAAATTATTGTCCAGGCAAGATGCAGTTAAAAATTTATAATTAGATCTACAGCCAGTGGCTACTCCGCTGACTAGCAGACACTGCTACTATGCTACTAGGCCCAAAATTATTGTCCAGGCAAGATGCAGTTAAAAATTTGTAATTATATCTACAGCGGGTGGCTACCTCCGCTGACTAGCAGACACTGCTACTAGGCCCAAAATTATTGTCTAAGTTAGATGCAGTTAAAAATTTGTAATTATATCTACAGCCGGTGTCTACTCCGCTGACTAGCAGACACTCAAGCTTTGGAGCAGACCTCTGATTCCAAGGCTATAGTATGAGTAAACAGCTCTAGTCTTCACACTCAACCATCTGTGTTACCCCAAGCCATAGTGTATGTAGTTTCTTACGGTTAAAAGTGGGGTGGGGAAAGACCCAACCCACCTGTAATTGAAATTGCCAACGTCATGTAAAACACAGCAAGGGGACTCCAAAAAGAGTCTCCATTTTTTCCAAAAATTTGGGGCACAGACACCACTTAAGTAGCATCAATTGCCCCAGAGTTGCTTAAAATGGTTGGTGAGGTGATTTTACCAAATCCTCAAGCTTTTACTCTCCCCTGGATGTCACAGGGGTAGAAAAGTCCTTGCAGATCAATGATTTGTTCATCTTTATGAACGTGAGTCTATCTACATTCTCAGTGGACAGCCGCGTGAGCTTATCTGTCAGACTCAGCACACCACCAGCAGCGCTGAACACACATTCAGAGAGAACAAAAATTATTATTAATTTGAAAGCTGATGGAGCTTAGTATAGATGGCCTATTAGAATGAGTAACACACATTGCTGCAGGCCCAAAATTATTCTACAGGCAAGATGCAGCTAAAAATAATTATTAATTTGAAAGCTGGTGGAGCTTAGTTTAGATGGCCTATTAGAATGAGTAACACACACTGCTACAGGCCCAAAATTATTCTACAGGCTAGATGAAGCTAAAAATAATTATTAATTTGAAAGCTGGTGGAGCTTAGTATAGATGGCCTATTAGAATGAGTAACACACACTGCTACAGGCCCAAAATTATTCTACAGGCAAGATGCAGCTAAAAATAATTATTAATTTGAAAGCTGGTGGAGCTTAGTATAGATGGCCTATTAGAATGAGTAACACACACTGCTGCAGGCCCAAAATTATTCTACAGGCAAGATGCAGCTAAAAATAATTATTAATTTGAAAGCTGGTGGAGCTTAGTTTAGATGGCCTATTAGAATGAGTAACACACCTGCTACAGGCCCAAAATTATTTTTCGGCCTAGATGCAGCTACAAATTATTAGCAATTTTAAAGCTTAAAACGTTTGGTGAGGTGATTTTAGCAAATCCTCAAGCTTTTACTCTCCCCAGGTTGACACAGGGGTAGAAAAGTCCTTGCGGATCCATGATTTGTTCATCTTTATGAACGTGAGTCAGTCTACATTCTCAGTGTACAGCCGCTAGCGCTTTTCTGTCAGCACACCACCAGCAGCGCTGAACACACGTTCAGAAAGAACGCTGACTGCGGGGCATGATAAGATCTCCAAAGCGTGAGTGGCGAGCTCCGGCCATTTATCCAGATTGGAAGCCCAAAAAGATCAAGGGTCCAGTGACACAGTCATGGCTTCGATGTTCAGTTGGAGATACTCCTGTACCATCGTCTCTAGGCGTTGACTATGTGTCTGACTTCTTGTCTCCTGTGGCCTTGCAAAGGATGGGCTAAAAAACTGGTGAAAGAATTCTGCAAAATTGCTGTGAACACCAGCAGATACTGTGTTTCTGTTACAGTTTGAGTGCTGAACACTCGACAGTCCCACGGTTGGCAAGTTAGATCAGTGAGATTCACTACGTACACCACTGGTGTTTTGTGGAAAAGCACATGTAAGATTCTGCAACAGTCTCTGCTGATACTCCTGCATGAGTGAATCCCTTTCTATGGCAGGAATTATTTCGGTAAATTTACTTTTGTACTGGGGATCTAACAGTGTGGCTACCCAGTAGTCAGGATTATTTCAAATTCTGACAATTCGAGGGTCATGTTGCAGGTAGTGCAGCAAGAAGGCACTCATGTGTCTTGCGCATCCGGTAGCACCAAGTCCCTGTTGTGTTGGTGGCGAGGTACGACTCATGCTTCCTTCCTCTGGCCTCTCCCCCCAACTTCGCACAACAGAAATGTGATCAAGGTCTCCCTCATCTGATGAGTCTTCCATGCCCATCGCCAGTTCGTCATCCACTTCTTCCTGGGCTCCTGCACCTTCCTCACTAGTTTGGCTGCTACCATGCGCCCTGGTTAATCCCTCTCCCCCACCCTCCCATGCCAGCTGCCTTGGTGCTGCCGACCGTCTGGACCTTGCAGATGTTAGCCCTTCCGCATACAACTCCTCCTCTACTTCCTCCACCTCCTCTTGTTCCACCACCTGACTCCGAATTCTGTTTAACATCTGCTCCAGCATGTAAATCACCGGAATAGTCATGCTGATAATGGCATCGTCAGCACTAAACATCTTCGTGGCCATTTCAAAACTATGCAGAAGGGTGCATAGGTCCCTGATCTGAGACCACTCCTCCAGCGTGATTTGCCCCACCTCTGGATCTCGTTGGCCCAGGCTAAAATTCAGAACGTAATGCACCAGGGCTTGTCGATGCTGCCACAGTCGCTGCAACATGTGCAGAGTTGAATTCCACCATGTTGGCACATCGCATTTTAGCCGGGGAAGTGGCAGGCCCAACGACTTCTGTAGAGATGTAAGTCGCTGAGCTGCGGGATGCGAACGGCGGAAGTGAGTACACAGCGACCATGCCCTCTGCAGAAGGCCATGTAGTCCGGAATAGTGGGCTAAAAATTGCTGGACAACTAGGTTCAACATGTGAGCCATACACGTGTGTGACATTGCCCCGGCGAAGGGCCGCACCCAGGTTTGCGGCATTCTCGCAGACGGCCTTCCCTGGTTGCAGGTCCAGTGGAGACAACCATTCATGAAACTGGTTCTCCAGAGCTGACCACAACTCCTCAGCTGTGTGACTCACATTTCCCAGACATTTCAACGTAAAAACCGCCTGATTACGTTGAGCCCTTCTGCCAGCATAGCAAGGAGGTGTGCTGCAGGATCCCTTCTGCGCAGTTAGAAAGCCCGTGGCATGAACAGACAGGCTGTCATGTATAGTGTACAGTTCCTATAGCGTCTTGTGCTTGGGTGCGAGGAAAACACAGGAGACATAGGTTGAAATGAAATGACTTGTATTACTTCATACAAGCATGCTGAAAAGTTCACACAGTTTGCAGGAACAGCGACAGGAGACACAGCAGGCCAGAGTAACTTCAAGCACTACAATAAATCTCCAAAGCAGGTTCAGGATCTCTTCTCTGTACCGTAAAAAGTTCACACAGTTTGCAGGAACAGCGACAGGAGACACAGCAGGCCAGAGTAACTTCAAGCACTACAATAAATCTCCAAAGCAGGTTCAGGATCTCTTCTCTGTACCGTAATTCCTCTGCAAACATGGATTCACCAAACAGCAGGTTTCCAGAGTCCAAAAGTGTTCCAAGGTTCCTCAGTAGGGAATAGCTGGAGTACAAGTCCAAGGCTTCCAGGAGTCAGGTCACAGACTGACTGAGGCTTGATTCAGGAGCACTGATTGTTCAGCTGAGGCTGCTTAAGAAGCAAGAGGGAAGAATCAGGGCGGGAACATGAAAACTGGAAACTCCATATTAACTGAGGGCAAGAGCTGCAGAAAGACAGAAAGCAAAATGGCCGACGGAAAACTGAGTTTCAAGGAACATGTCAACAGAGACAAAGAACCTTACACAGGCTTTGGGTGCAGGTGGAGGACCGAGAGGAGGTTAAGGAGGCAGAAGCAGTGGAGGAACTTCGAGATAAAGAGGATTGACGCACAACTCATGGGGACGGCAAGACTTGGACAGCTTCCCCTTGTCCTGTTGTCACCATAGTTACCCAGTGCCCAGTCAGCGACATGTAACGCCCCTGTCCATGCCTACTCGTCCAAGTGTCTGAGGTGAAATGCACCCTGTCACACACTGAGTTTCTCAAAGAAGCGGTGATGTTGTGTGCGACATGCTGGTGGAGCGCAGGCACACCTTTCTTTGAGAAGTAGTGCCGACTGGGCATTTGGTACTGGGACACTGCGACGGACATAAGGGCTCGAAAATCCTCTGTGTCCACAAGGCGGAAAGGCAGCATTTCTGTAGCCAAGAGCTTGCAGATGGTGAAATTCAACCTCTTAGCTTTCTCATGGCTAGGAGGAAATGGTCTTTTGCTTGTCCACATCTGAGTGACCGAGGGCTGGCTGTTGTGCGTAGACGGGGTTGAGTAGGGTGTCCCCGGACAACTGACGGTCTGTGAGGAAGATGCAGGCGCAAAAGTTAGGTTGCGTTGATCCAAAGGTGGTGCTCTCGATGTCGGAGAGCGCTCAACACCAGCTGGTGTTTCCACTTCCAAATGAACTGATGACCTGCCAATCTGACTGACTGTTGCTGGTAAAGAGGTGCCAGGTCTGAGTCTCAAAACAGGTCTGACTGCTGTCCCCTAGTCACAGAGGATGAAGAGGCCGCGGTCGCAGATGCACAAGATGGGGCAGACGGTGGTTGGGCCGGCCCACTAGGCCGCATTGTAGCACAGTGAGCTTGCCACTGCAACTTATGCTTCATATCCATGTGACGGTTCATGCATGAAGTACTCAAACTATGGATTTTTTGGCCTCTTCTTAGCTTCTGGTCACAAATGTTACAGAGAACACGAGTTGGGTCATCCTTATCGATGTTAAAAAATGCCCTGGCTATGCAAGGCTTAGAGCCCATGCGACCTGAAGAGCCACCTTGACTTGTGGTCAGAGGCAGATTTGTGGTTGAGGATGCAGTTGGTGACGTGCTTCCAGTACTACGTCTCTGTCCAGGAAGGCACACCCTGACCTCGTCGTCACTCGAATCCTTCTCCACCTCCTCTGCTGACCTCATCGACTGTCTGACTGTGGGTTGACAGTAAGTGGGATCTACAACCTCGTCATCATCACCCTGTGTGTTCTCACCCCCGTCGTCCTCAGAGCCAACCTCTTCCTGCCCTGACACAAAACTCAAGTTGTCGCTCACATCTGGTATTTGAGTCTCATCATCGTCTTCCTCATTGTCTCCAACAACAGGAGTTACAGTTTGGGAACGAGGGTCTACATTATGCTCAGAACCTTCTTCTTCTGGTCCTGGATCAGACTCATAAACACTCTGGGCATCAGTGCAGATCATTTCCTCGTCTGGATTAACAGAAGCTGTGGAGACGACCTCTGATTCCCAGGCTATAGTATGTGTAAACAGCTCTGCAGACTCAACCATCTGTTCTACCCCATACTCAGACGGGCAGTTGGAGACTTGGGAGCTGTGAGAAAGCAAGTGCGATTGGGGTGACACCTCAGAGGACTGGAGTTTTTGTGTTGTTGAAGTTGAGGTGGAGAGGCGACTTAAAGGAGCACTTGATATCTGTTGAAGCACCTTATTTTTTTGTGCCTCATCTGGAATTTGTATCGATGGGCATGCCTGTAAGAAAGGGATCGTACAACATTGTCCACTAAAAGAAGTAGACATCTTAGTTTGGCTGGAAGATGGTCTTTCTTCTGCAGATGTTACTGTTGCTTTAACACCTACCCCACGGACACATTTTTTTCCCTTCACAACACGCCTATTCCCATTTCCACCAGCAGCAGGCCTTTTGCCACTCATTTTGGTGGTTACCTAATTGACAACTGTGGAGTTGTTTCCACAAAAAACGATGGCTGCAAAAAATTCTTAGTATTTGAACGTGGAGCTTTGTATAGATGGCCTAATGCAATGAGCACCACAGACTGCTACTATGCCCAAATTATTGTCCAAGCAACAATCAGATAGATTTTTTTTTTTTTTTTTAAGGCTGGTGGACCTTTGTAGAGATGGCCTAATACAATGAGTACCACAGAATGCTACTATGCCCAAAATTATTGTCCAAGCAACATGCAGATAGATTTTTTTTTTTTTTAAGGCTGGTGGACCTTTGTAGAGATGGCCTAATACAATGAGTACCACAGAATGCTACTATGCCCAAATTATTGTCCAAGCAACATTCAGATAGATTTTTTTTTGTTTTTTAAGGCTGGTGGACCTTTGAAGAGATGGCCTAATACAATGAGTACCACAGACTGCTACTATGCCCAAAATTATTGTCCAAGCAACATTCAGATAGATTTTTTTTTTTTTTTTTAAGGCTGGTGGACCTTTGTAGAGATGGCCTAATACAATGAGTACCACAGAATGCTACTATGCCCAAATTATTGTCCAAGCAACATGCAGATAGAATTATTTTTTTGTTTTTTAAGGCTGGTGGACCTTTGTAGAGATGGCCTACTACAATGAGTACCACAGAATGCTACTATGCCCAAATTATTGTCCAAGCAACATGCAGATAGATTTTTTTTTGTTTTTTAAGGCTGGTGGACCTTTGTAGAGATGACCTAATACAATGAGTACCACAGAATGCTTCTATGCCCAAATTTTTGTCCAGGCAACATGCAGATAGTTTTTTTTTATTTTTTTTAAGGCTGGTGGATCTTTGTAGAGATGGCCTAATATGATGAGTACCACAGAATGCTACTATGCCCAAATTATTGTCCAAGCAACATGCAGCATTTTTTTTTTTTTAAGGCTGGTGGAACTTTGTAGACATGGCCTAATACAATGAGTACCACAGACTGCTACTATGCCCAAATTATTGTCCAAGCAACATGCAGATAGATTTTTGTTTTTGTTTTTTAAGGCTGGTGGACCTTTGTAGAGATGGCCTAATACAATGAGTACCACAGACTGCTACTATGCCCAAAATTATTGTCCAAGCAACATGTAGATAGAATTATTTTTTTGTTTTTTAAGGCTGGTGGACCTTTGTAGAGATGGCCTAATACAATGAGTACCACAGAATGCTACTATGCCCAAATTATTGTCCAAGCAACATTCAGATAGATTTTTTTTTGTTTTTTAAGGCTGGTGGACCTTTGAAGAGATGGCCTAATACAATGAGTACCACAGACTGCTACTATGCCCAAAATTATTGTCCAAGCAACATTCAGATAGATTTTTTTTTTTTTTTTTAAGGCTGGTGGACCTTTGTAGAGATGGCCTAATACAATGAGTACCACAGACTGCTACTATGCCCAAATTATTGTCCAAGCAACATGCAGATAGATTTTTTTTTGTTTTTTAAGGCTGGTGGACCTTTGTAGAGATGGCCTAATACAATGAGTACCACAGAATGCTACTATGCCCAAAATTATTGTCCAAGCAACATGCAGATAGATTTTTTTTTTTTTAAGGCTGGTGGACCTTTGTAGAGATGGCCTAATACAATGAGTACCACAGAATGCTACTATGCCCAAATTATTGTCCAAGCAACATTCAGATAGATTTTTTTTTGTTTTTTAAGGCTGGTGGACCTTTGAAGAGATGGCCTAATACAATGAGTACCACAGACTGCTACTATGCCCAAAATTATTGTCCAAGCAACATTCAGATAGATTTTTTTTTTTTTTTTTAAGGCTGGTGGACCTTTGTAGAGATGGCCTAATACAATGAGTACCACAGAATGCTACTATGCCCAAATTATTGTCCAAGCAACATGCAGATAGATATTTTTTTGTTTTTTAAGGCTGGTGGACCTTTGTAGAGATGACCTAATACAATGAGTACCACAGAATGCTTCTATGCTCAAATTTTTGTCCAGGCAACATGCAGATATTTTTTTTTTATTTTTTTTAAGGCTGGTGGATCTTTGTAGAGATGGCCTAATATGATGAGTACCACAGAATGCTACTATGCCCAAATTATTGTCCAAGCAACATGCAGCATTTTTTTTTTTTTTAAGGCTGGTGGAACTTTGTAGACATGGCCTAATACAATGAGTACCACAGACTGCTACTATGCCCAAATTATTGTCCAAGCAACATGCAGATAGATTTTTGTTTTTGTTTTTTAAGGCTGGTGGACCTTTGTAGAGATGGCCTAATACAATGAGTACCACAGACTGCTACTATGCCCAAAATTATTGTCCAAGCAACATGCAGATAGATATTTTTTTGTTTTTTAAGGCTGGTGGACCTTTGTAGAGATGGCCTAATACAATGAGTACCACAAACTGCTACTTTGCCCAAAATTAGTGTCCAGGCAACATGCAGATAGAATTTTTTTTTTTAAGGCTGCTGGAGCTTTTTTATCGATGCCCTAATAGAATGAGTAGCACACACTGCTACTATGCACACAATTATTGAACAGGATAGATGCAGCGAATAATTAGGAGTGATTTGAATGCTGGTGTAGCTGACAAAAAGTGATAGCAACTGCTGCAACCTAGCCCTGAAAAGGGCTGCAATTACAAATAGTCAGTGTCCCAAGTTGACCTATCTGTCTATTTAAGAGTGAGCACAGACCTGCCTGCTAAAACTGCTAGGAACTGATGTAACGTAGCCCTCAAAAGTCCCTACTCCCTAAACCTTCCTCTCTATTTCTCAGCGATTTCGCTTGCAAGTCGCTGTTGCACAATGCACACACAATAAAGCGCTTACAGCAGCAGTACCGTCTAACACTGAGCTGCAGCACGGAGAAAATGGTGCCGAGGGGGGAAATGGCTGGATCTTATAGGGCAAGGACATGTGACATACACAGCCAATGACACATGCCCTTGCTTGTGTGAAAAAAGCACCTCGCTCCGTGTGAGCGCTGCTGATAGGCTGACAGACTGCAACGCCCACTGGAAATGCGGGAAAGAGAAAAAAAATGGAGATCTTCATTATCTCTGCAGAGATCCATGCTATGCCCTCCCCCCGCCACGCCGGACACTCAAAATGTGTATTAACAGTGATTCTCAGCATAACCGTTAAAAAATCCAGTAACGATTTAGGTGCACGAACAGTTATCGAACATAATCTCGAACAGCCGGATTTTTTCCAAATCGTTCGGGTTCGTCGAACGACTCGAACACCGCCCAAAACAGCTCGAATTTGAAATTGGCGAACAGTTCTAGTCGAACACCGCTCATCTCTAGTCGTGTGAGCGTTTCTCGAGAAATCAGTCCACAACATGGTCATGAAACCCTTGTCTCCAACGCCACTTCGGCTGTGTGCACCATGAACACCTCTTCCGTTTGGCCCAGTACGGCTGGTGGCAGAACCTGCACCACTGCTGTGTGCTGAGAATGCCTCTAACAAACGGTTTACCAGAGTTCCTTGTTTGTTCGCCAATATTAGCTCTAGGTTCTCTTGTGGCACAATGTTCGGTAATTTGCCTTTATAGCGTGGATCGAGGATGCTGGCCAACCAGTAGTAGTCATCCTTCATAATTTTGGCAATGCGGGGGTCCCTTTTTAGGATCCGCAAGACATAATCACACATGTGGGCCAATGTTCCAGGTGTCAATGATGTACTGCCAGTGGTGGGTGGAGGAGCACTTTCTGCCAAATCCACATCCCTCCAGCCACGCACAAACCCTGCACCTGACCTTAGCAAGACAACATTTTCTCTTGCCCCCTGAGAAGCATCCTCTTCCCAAAATAATCATCCCCTTCATCCTCCTACTCCTCTTCCTCTTCTTCCTCCACCTCTTCCAGGACAGTTCCCTGAGCAGACAATGGCTGACTGTCATCAAGGCTTCCCTCCTCCTCCTCCTCCTCTTCCTCTGCAGACGCCTGATCCTTAATGTGCGTCACAGTTTGCATGATCAGACGCATAAGTGGGATGCTCATGCTTATGATGGCGTCATCTGCGCTTACAAGCCATGTGCATTCCTCAAAACACTAAAGGACTTTACAGAGGTCTTTCAGCTTTGACCACTGCACACCCGACAACTCCATGTCTGCCCTCAAACTGCCTGCCTGTGTATCCTCCCACAAATGCATTACAGCCTGCCTCTGTTCGCACAGCCTCTCAACCATGTGCATGGTGGAGTTCCACATTGTTGCAACGTCTATGATTAGGCGGTGCTTGGGGAGGTGGAGTGATCGCTGCAGCCTCTGCATACGACTGGAGTCTACGGGCGAGCGACGGATGTGTGAGCACAGTCTTCGCACGTTATGGAGCAGGGCTATTTACTCCGGATAATTATTTAGGAAACACTGCACCACCAAGTTCAAGGTGTGAGCCAGGCAAGGAATGTGTCTGAGTTTTGCCAGGGCTATGGCCGCCACAAAATTCCATCTGTTATCACTAACTACCTTGCCTTGCGCAAGATGTAGACTGCCCAGCCATGACTCAGTTTCTCAGTGCAAGTAGTCGGCCAGTACCTCGGAGGTGTGTCTGTTGTCGCCCAAAGACATCATCTTTAAAACAGCTTGCTGACGCTTACCACTAGCTGTTCGATAGTGGGACACCTCGTGTGCAACACTGGCAGCTGCGGATGGAGTGCTTGTGCGACTGCGCACTGTCGACGAGCTTTTGCTTCTGGAGGAGGAGGGTCAAATGCCTACAGCCAACTGTTGCCTATACCGTGGGCTAGGCAGCACTGTCCCACCGCCGCTGTCTCCTGTGGACCCTGCATCCACCAAATTAACCCAGTGTGCAGTGATGGACATGTAACGGCCCTGTCCATGCCTACTGGCCCATGCATCTGTTGTGAGGTGCACCTTTCCACTCACTGATTGTTTGCGTGCATGGACAATGCGGTCTTTCACATGCAGGTGGAGGGCAAGGATGGCTTTTCTAGAATAGAAGTGCCGACTGGGTAGGTCATAGCGTGGGACAGCGTAGGCCATGAGCTCTTGGAACGCTGCGCTTTCAACCAAACGGAAGGGCATCATCTCTAATGAGATCAGTTTGGCAATGTAAGCGTTCAAAGCCAGTGTATGTGGATGAGAAGATGAGTACTTTCTTGTCCTACGCAGAGTGTCTGCTAGGGTGAGCTGGACTTAAGCGCTGCATATGGGTGAACTAGCGGTGGACATGACGGACTGAGAGGGGTTGGTGATGGTGGTGGTGATGATGGCCTAGATTCAGTTTTTTGAACATTGTGATTCCCTGACTGCTTTGGCCTTGCGACTAGTGTTGAGCGATATTGCTCGATATCTAAAAATATCATATCGAAATTGTATCGCCGATAGCACTAAATATCGTCGATATCCGATTTCGATACCGGAAGTCCCATGTAAGTCTATGGGAACAAAATATCGCACAACAAAAAAACCCTTTCTTTCGTTGTAAACACAAAATATACACACATAGAATACATATATATATATATATATATATATATATATATACATGTCATTGTGACATATATATATATATACACATATATTTATAGTTTATACACTTCTACATTGTAAAATCGACTCTAATTCAATTGCCGGGTAAAGACGTGACATACCCCATAGAAGTCGACGGGCTCGGTGCCGAGTACCCCGAAAACCTCTGACTCTGTGCGACTCAACTTGGGCGTCACAAACAGGATTCTGTAGCTCGCTATAAGCGAGTCCTGTGTGCCTGAATTGCACTGGTTTTGTGCTTGAGAATTGCTAAAATCATCAGAGAATGTATTTGCCATTTTTCTGCCATATCTGCGTCACGACGAGGCACTGGTGAAGAAGAAGGGCGTGCTCTTCGTGGGTGTCACTCACTCAGTGGCGTGAAAACGATGGCCGCCCACTGTAAATGGTACTGCAATGTAACATCGTGCCCCACAGCTCTGGAGTTCCGCCTCCTCATCCTCCTCAGTGTGAGAAGGTCCCGCCTCCCTACAAAAGAGGGACCCTCTCCAGATATGACACATGTGACTTGGCAGAGATGGCTAATGGATACGACGAGCAGAAGTGGGAAGGGATGGAGCAGTCAGAGCTCTCCCCCCACGGAAGCGACCCGATCGCCACGGAATCACCGTTGGGCACCCGGCCTGTAAACCCTCCTACGCTGCAAGAAGCGGAGGATACCCTGAGAGGCCTGGCCCGGCACCGGGAGGAGGTCGCCAGGATGGAAGCCAGCTGGCGTGCCCTAAAAATAAACTTGGAGCGGCGCCAATCCCTCTTACCTGAAGTGTCTGTACCAGAAGGTGAGGCACCCGTTATAGTAGAGGAGCCCTTGCAATGTGATCCGGTTGACGTTGTCGCAGTGGAGGCACCCGTTCCTGCAAAAACCGCAGCACCGTCAGCAGCACCCCAAATCCCGCTGTCTGCCCCGGTCGCTGAGACAGAAGAAGCGACACCCGTCCTCATGGAGGAGGCCGTGCAGGCACCAGAGCACTACCTGCCTGTACCGGAGCCCCGACTGTCATCTGATTTAGAGCCGTCTGCTTCCTCCGCAGGGGAGCGCCGCCAGGACTGGGGGGCGACAGGAGAGCTGCTGCAAACCGGACACTGTAAGCTGCAGTGGAGTGGTGGAGACATCGAGCAACTGGTGGAGGAGAATTACAATCGGCGTCAGGAGGAAGAGTGGAGACGTTGGGAGAAGGAAGCAGAGCGACAAAGGGAGCAGCGAGAAACCCTAAAACTTCGCCAACGTCACCTGGAGAAGGACCGGGCAGATAAGGACCGGATGAGAAAGGACAAAGGAACCCTGAGTGAGCCGCGGCGTAAGGGTGCAGTACGGAGCTTTAAATTGAAAGGTGGGTGGGGCTTCATCAAGGAGCCTGGACTTTATTTAGAAGTCTTTGTGACCCGGCGGGACGTGGAGGCTCACCTCCCAGAAGGACACCCGGGGAGGGACCTGTTGCCAGGAGACTTGGTGACTTACACCCGACACTGGGGTTACAATGGGTGGTACGCCCTAAATGTTACCAGGTGCGACCCCTACTCCCCAGTGTGTCAGGAACCTGTGAGACCCTCGAAGCCTTCAGCCTCCCACATCCAGGCCTCTGCAAAAGTGCCCACCCCACGCCGTAAATCTCCCCAGCCTCCCTCAGTGGTCTCCTCAGCAGACCCACCCATGGACATGATATCGATACGTGGCCCGTACCCGGCGCCTGTTAGGCCCCCTGGGGTTCGTACAGTCCGTGACATAGGGCTCCAGACCCGGAGAGAGATGAAAGAGGTGGCCACACAGACCCAGATAGCGGGTCACGACTTGACTGTACAGGCCACACGACGTCATCAGGTCCTGGTGGTCCTTGGTGCCTCGGATGTTTGGCAAGCACCAGAAGAGTACCAGGTGGTACCTGGAAGAGGCCAGCCAAAGAAGTCTAAATAACCCGGACAGGGTCCCTGTATGTAAATAAATAGTTAAATTGTTTATGTACCCGGACGGGTGAATGTTCCAAAAAAATTTTTTTAATTTAATAAAAAAAAAAAAAACACAGTTTTCATTTCTTTTATTACTGTCTCATCCTGCTGCGACGCCATCGATCTCCTGTAAAAAAATGAAAAAAAAAAAGTATACCACCTGACCGACGCAGTCCATAGTAACGAGTGTCCCACGACGATCCAGCTCTGCTACATCAGAATGACAGGCAGAGCCTGTCATCCCGGCGCAGCACAGCTGATTACCTGCTTCCCCGGCGGTGACGTCATCGGACTGACTGCTTTACGGCCGGGATTACCCTGCAGTCACTGCAGTTATCGCGAAAAACTGCATGTGACCGCCAGGGAGAAGATAATGGCGGCCATCAAGCAGTCCAGGACGTGACCGCCGGAGATCTTCTGCCAGGTAAGTGCCGCTGACTCCTGACAGACCCGACCGACGGACACTCACAGTGACAGTGACAAATCCGATTCCGGTATTCGATAAGACGAAAATATCGAAACGAATTATCGAAAGGCCGATAGAGCTAATATCGGCCGATAGCCGATATTTGCATTATCGTATCGCTCAACACTACTTGCGACGACACCTCAAAATTTCTTGCTGGTGGTGTGCTAACCGGTGGGCTTACAGTGGGGGAAGTGATGGAGCGTTGCTGGATAACTTCAATCGGAGCAGGTGCACATGTGCTACCTGAGGTTTTGTAGTCCGTCCACGCTTGCAAGTGCATGTTGATTAATTGTCTAAGCATGCAACTGATATTCAAATTTCGGAGATTTTTCCCTCAGCTAAAGGTCCTTCTGCACTTCTTACAGATAACCTTTGCCTCATCAATAGGATTTTGGTCAAAAAAGTGCCACACTGCACTCTTCTTACTATGGGATAAATTTTCAGGGCTTGCACGCTGTGCTAACTTGACCATCTGGCCAAGCTGTCCTGCAACTCTTTTTGTTTTTTTAACACGTTTATGGACTGCTACGGGCCTGTCATATAACTGCTGCTGCGATGTCGATGCCTGCTGCGGATCCTTCTCTTCTGAGCTATTTCCAGCAGCACCCTCTTCCCCCAATGGATGCCAATCCGGGTCAACAACTGGGTCATCCATCACCTCCTCTTCAATTTCATGTGCACCTTCCTCTGTGTCACCGTGTAAGGTGGTATAGTTTGCGGGAAGGGGCACCTGAGTTTCATCAGGGCACCTGAGTTTCATCAGGGTCAGATTCTGGCTCAGTAGACTGCAAGGGCAATGTAGTGCTCTGGGTGAATGTACCAGTAGAATCATCTAGCAGTGGCTGTGGATCAGTGCACTCCATGTCAGATTCATGTTGGACTGGGGAATTCGGGATTTGACTTGATAACCCAGGCATGGTATGTGAAAAGAGCTCCATGGAGTAATCTGAAGTGTGGCCTGCAGCATCCTTCACTTTTTGTGGGGGTGAAGGACACAAGGAAAGGTGTTGTTCCTGACTAGGAGCCTGCACTGACAACTCAGTGCTTGCATTTTTTAAAACTTAAGAAGAGGAGGCGAGAGAGCTGGAGGCTGTTTCGGCAATGTAAGACAAAACCTGTTCCTGATGCTCCGGCTTTAAAAGCGGTTTACCTACTCCCAGAAAAGGGAGCCTTCCAGGCCTTCTTGAGCCAGATGATGACGCAGGCTCAACACCTCCTGCCTTAGGTGCTATTGTGCTTTGGCACTGCCAGCAGATGAACCTCCACCACCATCAGTACCAGCTTGCCCCCCACGGCCAAGTCCATGGCCTCTTCCACCATACTTCCTCATGTTTGGGAAAATGTACCAAAAATACCAGCAGATATATGGTAGTGTATCAGAAGCGTACAGCTGTATACAGTGTTGGGGTAATTTTAAATCTCTGTATATATTTCCAGATTCAGACACAGACTCTCACAGGCTCAGTATGGATTACACCAGAATATAAAAAGCAGAAAAAGGGTAATGTATGAGAAGCATACAGCTGTATACAGTCTAGGGGCAATTGTAAATCTCCGTATATATTTCCGAAGTAACACACAGACGCTAACAGGCTCAGTATGGATTTAACCAGAATATAAAAAGCAGAAAAAGGGTAATGTATCAGAAGCATACAGCTGGGGGGCGGAGTCTGAGCATGGCTGTGAGAGGAGGCAGAAATCCCGAGCTCCCAGAATTTATGGATAAAAGCAACTCTAAAAGTAGCTAGACATCCCTATACAGAACATCCCCGAATCCGGAGCTAACCCTGGTCCCTTTCAGATCATATTGAACCTGATACCACCATCCAATAAGAAAATCACCAGGGTTTTTCCATCTAAGAAGCAACCGGCGGGAAAACACTGGAGTGGCGGAGGGATATTGAAACTCAGTGCTGGCAACTTTATTAACCCCTTCACCCCCAAGGGTGGTTTGCACGTTAATGACCGGGCCAATTTTTACAATTCTGACCACTGTCTCTTTATGAGGTTATAACTCTGGAATGCTTCAACGGATCTACGCGATTCTGAGACTGTTTTCTCGTGACATATTGTACTTCATGCTAGTGGTAAAATTTCTTCGATATAACTTGCGTTTATTTTTGAAAAAAAAGCAAATATGGCGAAAATTTTAAAAATTTTGCAATTTTCAAACTTTGAATTTTTATTCCCTTAAAACAGAGAAATATATCACAAAAAATAGTTAAGAAATAACATTTCCCACATGTCTACTTTACATCAGCACAATTTTGGAACCAAAAATTTTTTTTTTTAGGAAGTTATAAGGGTTAAAAGTTGACCAGCGATTTCTCATTTTTACAACAAAATTTACAAAGCCATTTTTTTTAGGGACCACCTCACATTTGAAGTCACTTTGAGGGGTCTATATGGCAGAAAATACCCAAAAAGTACACCATTCTAAAAACTGCCCCACTCAAGGTACTCAAAACCACATTCAAGAAGTTTATTAACCCTTCAGGTGCTTGACAGGAACTAAAGCAACGTGGAAGGAAAAAATGAATATTTTACTTTTTAGCCACAAAAATGATCTTTTACAAACTTTTTTTTTATTTTCACAAGGGTAAAAGGAGAAAATGGACAGATAAGGTTGTTATGCAATTTCTCCTGAGTACGCCAATACCCAGTATGTGGGGGAAAACCACTGTTTGGGCACACGGACGAGCTCGTAAGGGAAGCTAGACCCCCTAAGGTACTTATCTAGATCTGTTGTGAGCACTTTGAACCCCCAAGTGTTTCACAAAAGTTTATAATGCCTGGGTGTGAAAAAAAAAAAAACAATTTTCCACAAAAATGATTTTTTAGTCCCAAATTTTTGAATTTTCCCAAGGAAATTGGACCCCAAAAGTTGTTGTCCAATTTGTCCTGAGTACGCTGATACCCCATATGTGGGGGGGGAAACTGTTTGGGCGCACGGCAGGGCTTGGAAAGGAAGTAGTAACGTTTTGGAATGCAGACGTTGATGGGGGTCATGTTCTGTTTGCAGTGCCCCAGATGAGCCTAAACAGTGGAAACCCCCACAAGTGACCCCATTTTGGAAACTAGACCCCCTAAGGAACTTATCTAGATCTTTGGTGAGCACTTTGAACCCCCAAGTGCTTCACACAAGTTTATAATGCCCGGCATGAAAATAAAAAATCCTATTTTTTTCCCACAAAAATTATCTTTTAGTCACTAATTTTTTATTTTCCCAAGGGTAACAGGAGAAATTGGACCACATAAGTTGTTGTACAATTTGTCCTGAGTACGCTGATACCCCATATGTGGGGGGGAACCACTGTTTGGGCGCACGGCAGAGCTCGGAATGGAAGGAGAACCATTTGACTTTTTCCAACCAAAATTGGCTGGAATTGAGTTTGGATGCCATGTTGCATTTGGAGAGCCCCTGATGTGCCTAAACAGTGGAAACCCCCTACAAATGACCCATTTGGGAAACTAGACCCCCTAAGGAACTTATCTAGATTTTTGATGAGCAATTTGAACCCCCAAGTGCTTCACACAAGTTTATAACGTAGAGCCGTAAAATTTAAAAATCATATTTTTTCCACAAAAATGATCTTTTCACCCCAATTATTATTTTTCCAAGGGTAACAAGACTCCAAAAGTTATTGTGCAATTTGTTCTGAGTGTGCTGATACCCCATATGTGGGGGTAAACCACTGTTTGGGTGCATGGCAGAGTTTGGAAGGGAAGGAACGCCGTCTGACTTTTTCAACGCAGAATTGGCTGGACGCCATGTCGTGTTTGGAGAGCTCCTGATCTGCCTAAACAGTGGAAACCCCCATAAATGACACCATTTTGGAAACTAGACTCCTCAAGGAACTTATCTAGATGTATGGTGAGAACTTTGAACCCCCAGGTGTTTCACTAAAGTTTATAACGTACAGCCGTAAAATAAAAAATCTTTGTTTTTTTTTACAAAAATGATTTTTTCGCCCCCAATATTTTATTTTCACAAGGGTAACAGAAGAAATTGGAACCCAAAAGTTGTTGTCCAATTTGTCCTGAGTACACTGATACCCAATATGTGGGCGAAAACTACTGTATGGGCACACGTCGGGGCTCGGAAGGGAAGTAGTGGTGTTTTGGATTGCAGACTTTGATGGAATGGTCTGGGGGCGACATGTCTCATTTGGAGAGCCCCTGATGCACCTAAACAGTGGAAACCCCCCACAAGTGACCCCATTTTGGCAAATAGACCCCACAAGGAACTTATCTAGATGTGTGGTGAGCACTTTGAACCCCGAAGTGCTTCACAGAAGTTTATAATGTACAGCCGTAAAAACAAAAAAATATTTTTTTTTGTACAAAAATGATATTTTCGCCCCCAGTTTTTTATTTTCCCAAGGGTAACAGAAGAAATAGGACAAATTGCACAATAACTCTTGGGGTCCAGAGTACGCTGATACCCCATATGTGGGGATAAACTACTGTTTGGACGCATGGCAGAGCTCAGAAGTGAAGGAGCACCGTTTGACTTTTTCAAAGCAGAATTGGCTGGAATTGAGATCAGACGCCATGTCACATTTGGAGAGCCCCTGATGTGCCTAAACAGCGGAAACCCCCCAATTCTAACTCCAACCCTAACCCCAACACACCCCTAACCCTAGTCCCAACCCTAACCACAAACCTAACCCTAACACACCCCTAATCCCAACCCTAACCCTAATCCTAACTTTAGCGCCAACACTAACCCTAACTTTAGCCGCAACCCTAACCCTAATGGGAAAATGGAAATAAATACATTTTTTTAATTTTATTATTTTTCCCTAACTAAGGGGGTGATAAAGGGGGGTTTGATTTACTATTTATAGCGGGTTTTCATGATTGGCAGCTGTCACGCTAAAAGACGCTTTTTATTGCAAAAATAGTTTTTTGCATCGCCACATTTTGAGAGCTATAATTTTTGCATATTTTGGCCCACAGAGTCATTTGAGGTCTTATTTTTTGCGGTACGAGTTGACGTTTTTATTGGTACCATTTTTGAGCACGTGACATTTTTTGATCGCTTTTTATTTCGATTTTTGGGAGGTTAGAATGAACAAAAATCAGCAATTCATGAATTTCTTTTGGGGGAGGCGTTTTTATTGTTTTGCGTGTGGTAAAATTGATAAAGCAGTTTTATTCTTCGGGTCAGTACGATTATGGCGATACCTCATTTATATCATTTTTTTATGTTTTGGCGCTTTTATAGAATAAAAACAATTTTATATTAAAAATAATTATTTTTGCATCGCTTTATTCTGCGAGCTATAACTTTTTTATTTTTTCGCTGATGATGCTGTATGGCAGCTTGTTTTTTGCGGGACAAGATGACGTTTTCAGCGGTACATGTTTATTTATATCGGTCTTTTTGATCGCGCGTTATTCCACTTTTTGTTCGGCGGTATGATGATAAAGCATTGATTTTTTTGCTTCGTTTTTTTTTTAAGGGGTTCACTAAAGGGGTTAACTAGTGGGACAGTTTTATAGGGGGGTCGTTACGGACGCGGCGATACCAAATATGTGTACTTTTATTGTTTTGTTTTTTTATTTACAGGAAGAAATGAATTTATTGGGGAATATTTTTTTTTTTTTTTTTTTGGATTTTTTTTTATAACATGTTTATTTTTATTTTTTTAACTTTTTTACTTTGTCCCAGGGTGGGACATCACTGTATTTTATCAGATCGCTGGTGTCACACCAGCGATCGCTCAGGCAGTGCAGCAGGCTTCTCAGTGCCTGCTCTTAGCAGGCACTGAGGAAGCCGCCTCCCTCCAGGACCCCGGCGCCATCTTGGATCCGGGTCCTGGGAGGGAGGAAGCCCTCAGAACAGCGCGATCACATCGCGCTGGTCTGAGGGTCTCAGGGGGGCGCGCAGGGAGCCCACTCCCTGCGCGATGCTTCCCTGTGCCCCCAGTACACCGCGATCATGTTTGATCGCGGTATACTAGGGGTTAATGTGCCGGGAGCGGTCCGTGACCGCTCCTGACACACAGTCACGGGTGTCAGCTGTGATAATCAGCTGACACCCGGTGGCGATTAGCTGCGCTCCCGGAGGGAGCGCAGCTGATCGCCTATGACGTACTATCCCGTCCATGGTCAGATTGTCACGGGTTTTATGGACGGGATAGTACGTCTAATGTCAGAGAGGGGTTAAGGTACCTTTCTGATTTTCAGCAAACAACAAGGAAAGTGACCTGCCCCGGCAGCCTCTCTCCTGGGGTGCCCACTGCTGTGCAGCAGACGAAAGGCATTTACATCACAGCGAACCAGCAGCTTGAAAGAAGCAAGCGAAGAGTGGTGTATTCCGCCGCAGCATGCAAAAATAGTCCCATCAGCTTCACAGCCAGTACGGAGACTGTTGGAAGGAGACAAGCACGCAGCTGCACAGACACGTCACAGCCCCCTCCTTGGATTTCTGGAAGGAGGGAGAGCCTCACGTGCACATGCTGAGCTATAACAACCTGCGGGGCTCAGCTGTTAACCCCTGGTGGTGGGGAGAAGTCTGGGAGGTAGGAGCTTATCAGTGTGCCTGCTTCCCTTACAGCCTCGGCCCCCTTACATCACCTGGGTCATCTCCGGAGACCACCGCTTGCTGGGAGACTGTATGCTCTGTTCTGGTGAGACACTGTGAGGAGGAAGCTGAAATTTGAGAACTGCAGCCCTAATCTCCCTGTTGTCTCTTATCAGTGCAGACGCCGACCCCTCCCCCTCCTCTCACTCTCTTCGACCCCCCCCAGCCTATGAAAGACTGAGGAAAGGTGACTTCACTATAGGTACTGCCACACTAAGCTATCCCGCTAGCGATCTCGTTAGCGTTGCATACTAATGAGATCGCTAGCGGGATTGTTTCTATATCGCTAAATGCTACCGCATTTAGCGATATAGTTAACGACGCTATCGCCGTTAGCGATCTTCTTAACGACTTTAGCGGTACAAAAGTACCGCTAAATCGCTAAGAAAAGGTGCCACACAGCGATAAGATACTTACCCAGCGGGAGCGCCAGCGATGAAATAGGGTCCGGAACGATTCCAGCGACGAGCGAGATCACAGCAGGAAGCTCGTCGCTGGAAGCTGCCGCACTGAACAATATCGCTAACGGGATCGCTAAGTAGTGACGTTTTTTAGCGATCCCGTTAGCGATATTGTTTAGTGTGGCATACCCTTATGCCCCTTTGCCCCCAGGCACTTTAGCCACCTAAAAATTCTCAATACTGTTCCCTTGACATTTGCATAAACATTGATCACAGTTGGGGACGACTTGATTGACATCTAGACTGGAACTGCAACTTTTATTTGTTTTTTTTTCTCCCATTACCTACCACTTCCTAACCTAAACCCTGATGACACTCTAATTATTTAATGTGCTAGCTGGGGAAGTCTGACATATATTTGCTCTAACTTTGTCCTATAGATAACAGTGAAAATGGGGAAATCTAGTGTAAAAACACAAAAAAGTGTTTCCAAAACAACAAAATCCATCACACAAGCAGGCCTGGATAATTTCCTTAAAAAACAAGCTACGCAAGCAGATACGCTCAAATCACCCAAGCTCCATGATATGAATCTATTGGAGGACTCTGACTCGGAGCTAGAAAGTGATTCTGATATAGGGGGAAATACAAAAGACTCTCTAATCACTCAATCATTTATTAAGCGTATATTATCTAAAGCCCTATAACCTATAGGGAAAGAACTTGCAGAAATAAAGCAAGATCTAAGCCTACAAGGTCACAGACTAGAAGAACTTGAAAATTTCCAAAATAATATGTCACAGAGATCCAAATCCATACTAAACTGCCTAAACGCACATGAAAACCAACTCCATTTGGTCCATACAGTTCTGGAAGACCATAAAAATCGGGAACGGCGCAATAACATAAGAATTAAGGGACTCACTGAAAAAGTGGCATTTGAAACCTTAAGCAAAGTGGCCCAAGAGATATTTAAAAGCCTGCTCTCTGAATTGGACCCCCAAGAAATTGAATTGGTGAGAGTCCACAGAGCCCTCCGCCCCAAACCTGCCCAAGGGGAACAGCCACGGGATGTGATCTGTCGCTTCTTGGACTACCGAATAAAAGATTTAATTCTGCGCAGAGCTCGAGATTTCCAGGAAATTACTTACGAGGATTCCCAAATTAAATTCTTCCAGGATTTATCCGCTACTACACTCATCAAAAGGAGACTTCTAAAACCATTGACCGAAACTTTATTGAAAAAAGGCTACCGCTTCAGATGGTTATTTCACTTTGGTATACAAATCATTACTGGAGACAAGAATATCCAGGCCAGAATCTCAATGGACATTAAGGCAGCTTGCGAGGCACTGGAGATTACTTTGGACAACTACCCTGATTTGGAGTCTTTCCATTCAGCCTCTCAGTTACGTCCCTTACCTGATCTACCGACGTGGCAAGTGGCCTTGACCCCGAAATCACAGAGATTGAAGAGGAAACTAGTCAAAACCCCACCCTCTAAGGAACCTGAGGACGTTACCTGAGATCTTAATGCTTACTATACCTCTCATTTATTTAGTTGATTCATACTAACTGATGTAACAGACGTTAGGTATCTGATAATTTGCTTGGAAAGTGTGACCATGTAACCATGGGTCAATACTTCTATACCCCTTTGGGTACTCTCTTGAGAGGTACTAGTTGATTAATATTTCGATCCAAAGTGGTGTCACGTTAATTTAGAGCAATGTTTAGATAACCCTCTTAAGCTGATAATTCTATCCCATAGCTAGCACACTATGTTGTTATGTGTATCGTTAATTGCAGCCCGGCACTCAACGGGAAACTGATTCTTTTTGTGTTTATCTGAAAATAATACTAATGTTCTACCATTTTCTCCTTTCTTACTATGACCTACTTTCTTCCTCCTGCTACTCCCCCCATCTTCCTCCCCTAGCCAGCTCCTTACTCCTATAGGCCCAAGGACCAAGCTGCAATACAAAAAGCAAGACCACTACATCTCGCTAAATCATGGTGGATCCAAATAAGGTGCGCATAGTTATCTCTTTCAACGCACATGGCCTAAATTCCCCAAGCATGAGACGCCACACACTACAGTTATTTAAAAAACAGCAGGCAGATATCTTACTTATTCAGGAGACGCACTTCAAGCCTAACAAGCTACCCTCCTTTGAGCATTCGGCCTATGATAAATGGTTTCATGCAACCAGTATGCAATCCGGCTCAAGAGGGACTTCGGTGGCGGTGGCGAAGGGAGTGTCCTTCCAGCTGAGGGAGACTTTGGCCGACCCCCAGGGAAGGTAATTTTTTGTCAAGGGTTTATTAGACGGATGTCTAGTTACACTTTGTAGCATATATGCTCCCAACAAAAAGTGGCTAAGTGCAACTTTGAAAAAGATTGACAGCTTTAAAGATGGTATACTAGTAGTGGGGGGCGATTTCAATGTTGCACTGGAGCCTTTATTAGATACCACCAAGCAAAAAAGTTTGATCTCCCTAAAAGATTTATGTAGAATTAAATCACAACTGAGCTCAATGCAACTGATTGACTCCTGGAGATATCTAAACCCATCTGACCGGGACTATACCTTTTACTCCCATCCTCATAGATCATATCATCGACTAGATTATATCTTTGTACCTAGTAGAACGCTCCCCAACATAAGACAGGCAAAAATAATTCCAAATATTTACTCGGACCACTCAGCAGTATTATTAAAACTTATGATTTCCAAAACATATCCCTGGCACAGAATTTGGCGCCTTAACGAATCAGTGCTTAAAAGTGTTGAAATACAGGACCGCATGAGCAGAATGTTGTCTCAATATTTTGAGCAAAATGCCCAACAGGAAACATCCCCACAGATTTTATGGGAAGCGCATAAAGCGGTAGCCAGAGGAGAGTTGATATCTATTACCTCTTTTCTTAATAAACAGAGGCAAAAGGAAATTCATGACTTATATGATAGCATATCGCAGCTTGAACTCTGCCATAAACTTAAACCGGACCAACAATCCTTAGAGACTTTGCAAAAAAAAAGACAGCAACTCAGGGACATTCTCAACTATAGGTCTGCCAAACTCTACGCTGCGTGGAAACATAGAATGTATGTACACGGCGACAAGGCCTCTAAACTGGTATTGTCCCAGTTAAGGAAGAGGCAAGCCTGTACATTGATTGGTTCAATCAAAAATGATCAAGGTAAAAGCTCTCAAGACCCGAAACATATAGAGTTGGCATTCCTTGAATATTATAGACAGTTATATAATTTAAGGCCAGACGAATCTGCAGAAATTTCCTGCAAAAGACATCTAGACATAAACTCTTTTTAGAACCAGTTGAATTTGCCGACCCTATCAGACTCCCAAAAGCAACAACTGATTAAGCCGTTCGCTTTAGAGGAGCTCCGGTCCACCCTGTCAAAGTGCCCCACTGGGAAAGCACCGGGCCCAGATGGGTTCTCGGCGGCATACTACAAATCCTTCTCTTCTCTGTTACTTCCACACTTGCTCAACGTCTGCAACGCTGTCCTAAGCGGTCTCCCATTACCAAGGCAGATGCTTGCAGCTAGAATATCTTTGATACATAAAGAGGGGAAGGACCCGGAACTATGTAGTAGTTATAGGCCGATATCCCTTCTCAATGTGGACCTAAAAATATTCTCTAGCCTAATGGCAAAACGGTTAGCCAAACTGTTACCGAACCTGATATCCCTGAACCAGACCGGTTTTGTGGAGGGAAGAGAGGGGAAGGATAATGTGCATAAAGTTCTACATCTTCTTCAGTATGCGAAATTCCGAAAACTCCCATTAGTGCTCCTTGGAACAGACGCTGAGAAGGCCTTTGACAGGGTGGATTGGGGTTACCTGAGGGAAGTAATGGCCAGATTTGGGATCCCGAATGCTTTCATAGCAGCAATAATGGCAATGTATAGTAGCCCCTCGGCCCAAATTAGAATCAATGATTTTATAACGGATGCGTTTAACATTAAAAATGGAACGAGACAGGGGTACCCACTGTCCCCCTTGCTATTCATCTTAGGGATGGAACCCCTCCTACTTGCCATACAACAACATCCTGAAATAGAAGGAATCAAAATAAATAAGACACATTTTAAAACAGCAGCTTTTGCTGATGATCTCTTGATCTTGATGACTAAGCCTTTAGTGGGAATGCCAGCTCTAATGAATTTATTGGAGCTTTACGGGAACATCTCAAATTTTAAAGTAAATACATCTAAATCAGAATCCCTAGATATACACATATCATCAAATATTAAGACTAAGCTAAACAAATCTATATCCCTTCACATGGCCTAAGCAATATATCACATATCTGGGTGTAAAATTAGGAAGAACAAATGAAGATCTCTTTCGATTAAATATTCCACCTCTGATTTCTTCAGTAGAGTCATCCATAAAAACATGGAAAGACTCATATATCTCATGGATGGGAGGAAGAATTTATTGAAGAGTTTGATCCTTCCCAAGTTTTTGTATATCTTTCAAATGCTTCCTATAAACATTCCTAAATCCTGCCTCGACAAAATCAACTCAATATTCCGTAGATATATATGGAAGGGACAAAAACCCCGTCTAGCTTATAGGACTCTTACCTTGCCCAAACATAGAGGAGGAATGGGAGCTCCAGATATACTGAAATACTATCAAGCGGCGATATTATCCAGAGTAGTTGATTTCCTACGGAGTTCTCGTGACAAACAGTGGATTGAGGTGGAGGAGGCTGTGGCATCCCTACCCCTGAGATCTATTTTCTTGATGGGTATACACGAGAAGCCAGGCGTCCCGCTGTATAATATACATACTAGAGTAACACTGAAAATATGGAGGGACGTGATGAACGCCCTGCCCCCCCCCCCTGTCACCTCTGATCAGATTAGCTGATATAATCCCACACTCTTTTTTACTCCCGAGGTGTTGGTTCTGGGGGATCTGGGTGTTTGGCAAATGTCTCTCTAGATCATCTCCTAATGGATGGGTCGCTCCCCTCGTTACCGAACCTGCAAGAGACACCGGGACTCTCGGGTCTAACATTCATTCAATATGGATCCATTAGAGACCTACTAAAATGTTACATTCGGACCTCGGACCTCCTACGTCCACTGACTTCATTTGAATCCCTTTGTGCAACTGTCCATAAGCCGAAAAAAATAGTATCCACTATTTATCAAATACTATTAAACTT
Source organism: Oophaga sylvatica (assembly GCA_033576555.1). Classification (NCBI taxonomy): domain Eukaryota; kingdom Metazoa; phylum Chordata; class Amphibia; order Anura; family Dendrobatidae; genus Oophaga; species Oophaga sylvatica. The sequence goes on along the minus strand of JARQOD010001058.1, from coordinate 77,606 downwards.
AAACTGCTGCCCCAAGAGAGCTTTTATTACACTTTCGGAAAGGGACTTGGGCTATAGGTTCACCCCAAACCAAGTATCTCAAATCTACAAACAATCACATGGTTTAACGCAATGTGTCAGACCACAGGAGAACTCTTTTAAAATTGTGACCAGATGGTACATCACACCAAAACAGAGTAGTTATTGGCGGGCTGGTGCCGTGGCTAAATGTTGGAGATGTGGAGATCCTGAGGGGTCATACTTTCATATGTGGTGGTCTTGCCCACCCCTCCTGCATTTCTGGCATCTTGCAGAAAAACTTACAGTCATGGCCAAAAGTTTTGAGAATGACACAAATATTATATTTTCACATGATCTGCTGCCCTCTGGTTTTTATGTGTGTGTTTGACAGATGTTTTTATCACAGACAGAAATATAATTGCAAACATGAGTAACAAAAGCTTATATTGACAGTTAGAATGAGTTAATGCAGCAAGTCAATATTTGCAGTGTTGACCCTTCTTCTTCAGGACCGCTGCAATTCTCCCTGGCATGCTCTCAATCACTTCTGGACCAAATCCTGACTGATAGCAGTCCATTCTTGCACAATCAATGCTTTCATTTTGTCAGAATTTTTAGGTTTTTGTTTGTCCACCCGTCTCTTGATGATTGACCACAAGTTCTCAATGGGATTAAGATCTGGGGAGTTTCCAGGCCATGGACCCAAAATCTCTATGTTTTGTTCCCTGAGCCATTTAGTTATCACCTTTGCTTTATGGCAAGGTGCTCACATGCTCATCGCTGGAAAAGAGGCATTGTTTGATACGCCAAACTGCTCTTGGAGGGTTTGGAGAAGTTGCTCTTGTTCTGTGAGAACATTCGTACCATTCTTTATTCATGGCTGTGTTTTAGGCAAGACATGTTGAGTGCCGTATCCTTGGCTAGAAGCAACCCCACACATGAATGGTTTCAGGATACTTAACAGTTGCATGAGACAAGACTGGTGGTGCTCACCTTTCTTCTCCGAATGAGGCGTTTCCTGATGTCCAAACAATCGAAAAGGGGATTCATCAAGAAAATAACTTTACCCCAGTCCTCAGCATCCACTGCTGTACCTTTTGCAGAATTCAGTCTGTCCATGATGTTTTTTCTGGAGAGAAGGGCCTTCTTTGCTGCCCTCCTTGAGACCAGGCCTTGCTCCAAGAGTCTCTGCCTCACAGTGCGTGCAGATGCACTCACACCTGCCTTGCTGCCATTCCTGAGCACTCTGCACTGCTGGTAGCCAATCCCGCAGCTGAAACACTTTTAAGAGACGGTCCTGGCGCTTGCTGGTCTTTCTTGGGCGCCCTGGAGCCTTTTTGGCAACAATGGAACCTCTCTCCTTGAAGTTCTTGATGATGCGATAGATTGTTGACTGAGGTGCAATCTTTCTAGCTGCGATACTCTTCCCTGTTAGGCCATTTTTTGTGCATTGCAATGATGACTGCACGTGTTTCTTTAGAGATAACCATGGTTAACAGAAGAGAAACAATGATGCTAAGCACCAGCCTCCTTTTAAAGTGTCCAGTGGTGTCATTCTTACTTAATCATGACAGATTGATCTCCAGCCATGTCCTCATCAACACCCACACCTGTGTTAATGGAGCAATCGCTGAAAAGAGGTTAGCTGGTCCTTTTAAGGCAGGGCTGCAATGATGTTGAAATGTGTTTTGGGGGATAAAGTTCATTTTCTAGCCAAATATTGACTTTGCAAGTAATTGCTGTTAAGCTGATCACTCTTTATAACATTCTGGAGTATATGCAAATTGCCATTAGAAAAAGTGAAGCAGTAGACTTTGTAAAAATTAATATTTGTGTCATTCTCAAAACTTTTGGCCATGACTGTATACAAGAAGTACTAAACAAGCCTTTTAAGCTGACATCTGAAATAGCATTGCTAAACTTCCCGTTTAGGCCTGGACGTAAACACACATCCATTCTAGTACACCAAGTATTGACAGCAGTAAAATTACTAATTCCTTGTTTTTGGAAAACAACAAATGTTCCCTCCTTTTCCCAACTATGTGAGAAAATTGATATGCTACACTCTATGGCCAAGCTAGTTGCCTTAGTAAATGGCTCTCAATCCACACTAGAAAGTGTATGGCACCCTTGGACCAAATTTAGGACCACCCATATAAGTCCTTGAGACTGAAATTGCATTGTGGTAGGATACGTCTGAAAATTGATATGGCCTGGGCCCTTTCAGCCCCTCTCCCCTCCCCTCAATCTAATCCCCCCCCTTCTTCTTTTTTTTTCTTTCATCTCTTTAATCTTTCTGTTCTTAACTTCACCTTATTTTCTTCTTTGGTTAAGATTAAGTATTCATCTAGCATACTCATATGGTTGTAATGTATACTTTAACTGTGTACACAGCAAGTTAACTTCTTTAAGATTCCCTGGGCCTCATATTTACTGAGACTCTGTGTTAATTGACTTCTTTCTAGTTTCTGATATTTCTTCTAGAATTCCTGTATAACCAATATTCTGTGCCTATTGTTAGTTAACTGACAAATGTGCCCACACAGGGAATTAGACCGCAGTCTATATTTCTTTAATTGTTATTAACTGCATGCTGATTTATTGATGCCATGTTGATCACAGTAAATTTGTTTGTTATATAATCTTTTTCTCAATAAAAAAACGTTGAAAAGAAAGAAGCATACAGCTGTATACAGTGTTGGGGTAATTTTAAATATCTGTATATATTTCCTGATTCAGATACAGACTCTCACAGGCTCAGTATGGATTACACCAGAATATAAAAAGCAGAAAAAGGGTAATGTATCATAAGCGTACAGCTGTATACAGTGTTGGGGTAATTGTAAATCTCCGTATATATTTCCAGAGTAACACACAGATGCTCACAGGCTCAGTATGGATTTGACCAGAATATAAAAAGCAGAAAAAGGGTACTGTATCAGAAGATATCAGGCGTAGACAGTGTAGGGGTAATTGTAAATCTCTGTATATATTTCCGGAGTAACACACAGACGCTCACAGGCTCAGTATGGATTAGACCAGAAAATAAAAAGCAGAAAAAGGGTACTGTATCAGAAGTGTACAGCTGTATACAGTCTAGGGGTAATTGTAAATCTCCGTATATATTTCCCGAGTCACACACAGATAGTCAGCATATATTTGTCTGTGATACCAGCCGGTACACGGTAGTGTGTGAGGAGCGTACAGTGCTATACGGTGTGGGAAAAATGAACTCTCGAGAACTGTGCAGAAAAAAGAATAAAAGTATTAGTGCTGTGTAAAAAGCAGTCTGCACAGCAGTGTACACACAGCAATACAGCTAGCAGGCAGCCTAATAATCAGCTCTGCTGCTGCACACAAGAAAATCCTCCCCTGTCACTGGCAGGCAGCCTAATAATCAGCTCTGCTGCACACAAGAAATTCTCCCCTGTCACTGCACATTAACTGTACAGCACAATTGCTATCAGCACAAGCACAGAATAAGTTTTTTTTCCTGCCTAACTCTCTCCCTACTGATAAACAGCGTCAGCAACCTCTCCCTATGCTAAGATCTACAGAAGTAAAATGGCTGTCGGCGGTTAATGCTTTTATAGCCACTGTGATGCCACACAAAGCAAGCCAATCACTGCAATGCCTTTCTCTAAGATGGTGGTGGCCTCTGCCTATGTCATCTCGTTGCCCACAATGTACGTCCTTGCTCATTGGCTGAGAAAAGGCGCCTGCAAGCATTATGGGAAAACCGAATTTGGCGCTCGGGTCGACGACCGCATGGCCGACCTCACGCTATGGTCGGGTTTCGCTCGGCGAAACCCGACTTTGGCGAAAGTCGGCGATTTTTTAATCTGACCGACCTGTTTCGCTTACCTTTTATTAAAGGTAATAATAAATAAAAAATCTACAAAAATGAACAAATGAAAGTCAGACATTGCCTTTCAACCATGCTTCCACAGAATTTTTTAAAAACTTAAATTCATGAAGTGTTAACATCAAGGGTTAGCAGATTTTTTTAAAACAGGGAGTTACTCCACGTAGGGAGATAGGTACGCATGAGGTAAATAACTGGCAGTACAGGGAATACAGGGGTTTGGTTGAGGGGAAATCAATGTAAGAATAACGTGTGAAACTGTTCTCAAAGAAGTCACTTATCAATCAGACATTTTCCTGTTAGATTAGGTCCCGAAGCAGATGATGGCACCAACAGCCATTGGCACAATGTAGATCCGGTGGGGTCCTGAAGAAGGTGATGATAAGTTCCTGGCTGGCAACGTTGAGTCTGTGAAACTTCCTGTGGAGTCCTCAGTCAGAAGACTCTGGTGGCCAGCAATGTATAGGCCACAGTCCTGACAAAATTAAGCGAGGCTCAATGAATATTCCTCCCTCTCTTGGCTTGGGGATTCAGCAAGCAGAACCCGGTCAACGTCTCAGTCCCTGTCAGGAGGCACAAGCGCAGTACTGACTGTTACAGAGCGATTGGCACCTCAATGTTTTGGAGCCAACCTGTACATGGCGGGCTTCTCTTCAGAATCTCTGCAGTCGGTCAACATATGTCGGGTCAAGAAATTCTTCCTCTTTATAATCTGGAACTGTGGGAGTGGGCATTTCAGGAACACTTGACACTTTCTCCCCTCCGTCGGGAACTTGTGGCAGGCAAGGTAGTGAAATACCTCGGTGGACTACTCGGGTAGGTGTCCCTTCTTCCCCTTCGGGTTGAATCCCACAGACGTGACCTTTGGATCCAATTTGGAGTTTCACCAGATCTGCCTCCATGCACCTGAGCAGCGCTGACACCTTCTGCATCTCTTCTCAGCATCCAACGTTGTGGCTCTGTCTGGCTCTGGGTGTGACTCCTCTCTTTTCGCAGTATCATTTCTTCCAGGGGCGGTGTTCTTTCCAGTTAGCCGAACCTTCAGAGGGGTGAGCGGATCTTCGCTGTCGGCTTTCTCTTGTGGGGCAACTTCTTGACAGGTGTCCCATTCTCCAACACATCCAACACTTACTGTTATGCCTGTCTGATGAACGCTTTGGTCTGGATCGCCGTCCTCTCCGGGAAGCATACCCCCTCTGTGGTCTCTTTCCACCCCATGATATGGGGTTAAATTCAGGAGCTGCTGCTTAAGCTTTCTTCATGCTCCGCACTTCTCCTTTAACTTCTTTCATCTTTTGCCGTGAATTACCTCGGGGTATGGCACTGGTCTCCAAGGTAGCAGCAAGAGCTTCCTTCAAGCTCCCGATTTCTGCCCATATTTTCCGCATTCCCTGCCGTAATTCACGGGACCACTCAGGCTTTTCTTTGTTCAGGATAGATATTTTGCGGATCCGGACCATCACCGACAAGGCTACAGTCCCCTGCTCCTGCTCTCTTTTGCGTGCTTTTGCCCCATTACTGAAAAAGTCATGTGCGGATTAACGCTCAGGCACTCATGCAAGGCTCGCTTTAGTAGCACATCCCTCAAACCTGCCACTAACTCATATCGCAGCACTATATCAGAGGGTCCTATGCCTACATCGTTGTGCTTAACAATTATAGTATGGATCTCTTGTACCGCATTCATGTACTGAGACACGATCTCCCCCTCCCTTTGAATATGGCTAAATAACAGCATGCACCATTCTCCAACGTCAGTGGGGTCTCCGTGCATTTTCTCTAGAATCTGTAGCACCTTGTTAAAGGTATTGCGCCTATGGGGAGGCTGTAACAAAATGGAAATCCTTTCCTCTCCATCCAGAGCCATCAGGGCAACCTCTGCCTCCATTACAGGGGCCATAGGGTACATCCTCAACATACCCCTGAATCGCTTAGTCCAGCTCCATAGCAGAATGCTGCTTCCTGTAAACTTAGGGAGGTTACTCAATATTGTCCCCAACGGTATACTGGCCCTGGGGCACCCCTGACCACTTGGTCTGCCACCTCTGCTCCTGTAGACTGCATCCTGTCGACTATGCCAAGTTTGAGCAGGTAATGGGATGCAGTGACGGACAGGAGGCATATCGAGGGTTAACAGGTTTTAATAAAACCGGGAGTCACTCCACGCAGGGAGATAGGTAAACGTGAGTTACCATATATACTCATGTATAAGCCGACCCGTGTATAAGCCGACCCCCTAATTTTGCCACAAAAAAACTGGGAAAACTTATTGACCCGCGTATAAGCCTAGGGTGAAAAATGATTATGCCCCCATATGATGCTCCACAGATTATGCCCCCATATGCTGCACAGATTATGCCCCTATATGCTCCAGATTATGCCCCCATATGCTCCAGATTATGCCCAATATGCTTCAGAGATTATGCCCCCATATGCTCCAGATTATGCCCCATATATTCCACAGATTATGCCCCCGTATGATCCACAGATTATGCCCCCATATGCTCCAGATTATGCCGCCATATGTTCCACAGATTATGCCCCCATATGCTGCACAGATTATGCCCCTATATGCTGCACAGATTATGCCCCTATATGCTCCAGATTATGCCCCCATATGCTCCAGATTATGCCCCCATATGTTCCACAGCTTATGCCCCCATATGCCCCATATTATGCCCCATATGTTCCACAGTTTATGCCCCCATATGCTCCAGATTATGCCCCCATATGCTCCAGATTATGCCCCCATATGTTACACAGCTTATGCCCCCATATGCTCCATGTTATGCCCCCATATGCTCCATATTTTGCCCCCATATGCTCCAGATTATGCCCCCATATGTTCCACAGCTTATGCCCCCATATGCTCCATATTATGCCCCCATATGCTCCATATTATGCCCCCATATGTTCCACAGCTTATGCCCCCATATGCTCCATATTATGCCCCCATATGTTCCAGATTATGCCCCATATGCTGCTGCAAAAAAAATAAAAAAAAATGACATACTCACCTCTCGTCGCTGGGGCCAGGTGCCGGGGTCCTGAGCAGGCGGGGACACCGGCGTGCTATGGGGGACAGGTGCCGGCGTCACCGCTTGCTCAGGACGCCGGCACCTGTGATATTTACCTGTCCTCTCTGCACCGCAGCGCTGCGTCCTCTTCCTGGTCCTCGGCAGTGAATGATCTGGCAGGGGGCGCGGCGCTCACTAATGACGTCATCGCGCCCTCTGCTGATCATTCACAGCCAGAGGAGTCAGACGAGGACGCAGCACAGCGGTGGAGAGAAGACAGGTAAATATCGCTGTACTCATCCCTCCGCCGCGCGTCCCTGCAGCCTCTCCTCTTCTCCCAGCGATCTCTGCAGCGCTTCCTTCCTACAGCGGTCACGTGGCACCGCTCATTAAAGTCATGAATATGTGCATATTCATGACTTTAATGAGCGGTGCCACGTGACCGCTGCAGGAAGGAGCCGGAGATCGTGGTAGAAGCAGGGGGGCTGCAGAGACCGCGGCGGCGGAGGGGTGAGTATGATACAACACCCCCGCTCCCCCTCCCCCACCGACCCCCATATATGACCCGCGTATAAGTCGAGAGGGGGACTTTCAGCCCTAAAAAATGGGCTGAAAATCTCGGCTTATACACGAGTATATACGGTAAATAACGAGCAGTACAGGGAATACAAGGGTTTGGTTGAGGGGAAATCAACGTAAGAATAACGAGTGAAACTTTTCTCAAAGTAGTCACTTATCAATCAGACATTTTCCTGTCAGAATAGGTCCCAGAGCAGATGATGACACAATGTAGATCCAGTGGGCTCCTGAAGAAGGCAATGATACGTTCCCGGCTGGCAATGTTGAGTCTCTGAAATATCTCGTGGAGTCCCCATTAAGGAGACTCCGGTGGCTGGCAATGTATAGGCCACAGTCCTGCCAAAATTAAGCGAGGCTCAATGAGTATTCCTCCCCCCCCGGGGATTCAGGAAGCAGTTCCCTGTCAACATCTCAGTCCATGTCAGGCAACACAAGCGCAGCACTGACTGTTACAGAGCGATTGGCACCTCGATGTCTAGGAGCCAACCTGTACATGGTGGGCTTCTCGTCAGAATCTCTGCAGTCGGTCTCTCTCACAGCCGGGTATGCATCCATGCTTCTAATGGTACCTGAAGCAGGAGCTCTCTCTCCTCAGCAGCGCACTGCACCTTCCCGTCAACTCCATCCGTTGCCGCTCACTGCGCTGCCCCTGGTAATGCTTAGCCATGCCCCCTGTCAGCCAGTGCAAAGATTGGTCCATTGCCTACACTTTTCCCCGGACAACAGAGGAGACAGCCTCGACAGTTCCAGACCCGGCACGCAGGTACCTGTGCTGCTCTCGTCCCCCTTACATATGCCTCTAAAAACTTTTTAAAAAATGTATCAGTATTATATTGCCCATCTGTACAGTATTGGGTACATTTCCTTGGTATATAACTTTCAAAAAAACTTAAAAAATTGATCGGTATTGCTCATCCATAGACTTACATATTCTTGGGTAGATTTAATTGCTATATAAGCCTCAAAAAACGTGTTAAAAATTTTCTTGGTATTCTGTTACTCACCCATAGACTATTCCGTCTGGAGTAAATTTTCATGGTATTTAACCCTCAAAAGTGCATAGCCTTTATGAGTCTACAGAATCTACACCAATACATGACAATTTGAACAAAATGTGTAGCTCTCCTATATGTATCTGAGTCCCTAATTTTTGACAGTTCTTGCTTCCTTCATAAATGAAACTGAAATTTCCTATTTTTTTTTATTAAAAAACACAATTTTTGTTTACTTAAATTATATATTTTTTAATTCCTCTTTAAATGTGGCCTTGTATAGAAGTCATTATAATGCAATTTCTCGTCGGTTTGGAATGTCGGTTTGGAATGTTTTATTGTTAGTCCTTAAAGTGGATTAAAAGTCTGGCGCTATGCTGTTCTTCTTCGATTCAGCATTTTTCCCATCCATTTGAACATTTTCACTGCCCCCAGAGGTTTTTTGTAGGGTCTGCTGCAAAAAAAGCTTGGCTTTCCCATTGGCTACCATTATACAACTCGAAACAAGCATGCAAGTATTAGGAATTACTCGGTTGATCTCTAATTATAAGAATAGAGATTTATTTAATAATCTTTTTACATTTGTATACCTAGACTTGCCACAATGATGGTAAGAGTTCAAGAAGAAAGATGGTTTAATCATCTGTGATGGCAATTTTTTACTATGCGGTTACTGAGACTTTAACCCCTTACTGCCATCAGACGTACTATCCCGTCCATGGTACCTGGGCCCGTATGACCATGGACTGGATAGTACGTCCCGTGCGATCGGACGCGCTCCCGTGGGGAGCGCAGCCGATCGCGGCCGGGTGTCAGCTGATTATCACAGCTGACACCCAGCACTATGTGTCAGGAGCGGTCACGGACCGCTCCTGGCACATTAACCCCTGGCACACCGCGATCAAACATGATCGCGCTGTACCGGGGGCACAGGGGAGGATCGCGCAGGGAGGGGGCTCCCTGCGCGCTCCCTGAGACCCTCAGAGCAGCGCGATGTGTCGCGCTGTTCGGAGGGTCCGTCCTCCCTCCAGCTCCCCGGATCCAAGATGGCGCTGGGGTCCTGCAGGGAGGCGGCTTCCTCAGTGCCTGCTGAGAGCAGGCACTGAGAAGCCTGCAGCACTGCCAGAGCGATCGCTGGTGTGACAGAGTGCTGCACACACTGTCACACCAGCGATCTGCTAAAATACTGTGATGTCCCACCCTGGGACAAAGTAAAAAAGTTAAAAAAATGAAAATAAAAAGTGGTAAAAAAAATCATAAAAAAAAAAAAAATATTCCCCAATAAATTAATTTCTTCCTGTAAATAAAAAAAACAAAACAATAAAAGTACACATATTTGGTATTGCCGCGTCCGTAACGACCCCCCCTATAAAACTGTCCCACGAGTTAACCCCTTTAGTGAACCCCTTAAAAAAAAAAAAAACTAAGCAAAAAATCAATGCTTTATCATCATACCGCCGAACAAAAAGTGGAATAACACGCGATCAACAAGACCGATATAAATAAACATGGTACCGCTGAAAACGTCATCTTGTTCCGCAAAAAAAGAGCCATCATACAGCATCATCAGTGAAAAAATAAAAAAGTTATAGCTCGCAGAATAAAGCGATGCAAAAATAATAATTTTTTAGATAAAATTGCTTTTATTCTATAAAAGCGCCAAAACATAAAAAAATGATATAAATGAGGTATCAACGTAATCGTACTAACCCGAAGAATAAAACTGCTTTATCAATTTTACCACACGCGGAACGGTATAAACGCCTCCCCCAAAAGAAATTCATGAATTGCTGATTTTTGTTCATTCTAACCTCCCAAAAATCGAAATAAAAAGCAATCAAAAAATGTCACGTGGTCATAAATGGTACCAATAAAAACGTCACCTCGTCCCGCAAAAAATAAGACTACACATGACTCTGTGGGCCAAAATATGCAAAAATTATAGCTCTCAAAATGTGGTGATGCAAAAAACTACTTTTTGCAATAAAAAGCGTTTTTTAGCGTGACAGCTGCCAATCACAAAAACCAGCTATAAATAGTAAATCAAACCCCCCTTTATCACCCCCTTACTAGGGAAAAATAATAAAATTAAAAAAATGTATTTATTTCCATTTTCCCATTAGGGTTAGGGTTGCAGCTAAAGTTAGGGTTAGGGTTGGCGCTAATGTTAGGATTAGGGTTAGGGTTGGGATTACGCTTAGGGGTGTGTTAGGGTTAGGTTTGTGGTTAGGGTTGGGACTAGGGTTAGGGGTGTGTTGGGGTTAGGGTTGGAGTTAGAATTGGGGGGTTTCTGCTGTTTAGGCACATCAGGGGCTCTCCAAATGTGACATGGCGTCTGATCTCAATTCCAGCCAATTCTGCGTTGAAAAAGTCAAACGGTGCTCCTTCACTTCTGAGCTCTGCCATGCGCCCAAACAGTAGTTTACCCCCACATATGGGGTATCAGCGTACTCTGGACCCCAAGAGTTATTGTGCAATTTGTCCTATTTCTTCTGTTACCCTTGGGAAAATAAAAAACTGGGGACGAAAATATTATTTTTTTTTAAAAAAAATGATTTTTTTGTTTTTTACGGCTGAATGTTATAAACTTCTGTGAAGCACTTGGGGCTTCATAGCGCTCACCACACATCTAGATAAGTTGCTTGTGGGGTCTATTTTCCAAAATAGGGTCACTTGTGGGGGGTTTCCACTGTTTAGGCGCATCAGGGGCTCTCCAAATGCGACATGACGCCCCCAGACCATTCCATCAAAGTCTGTAATCCAAAACGTCACTACTTCCCTTCCGAGCCCTGACGTGCACCCATACAGTAGTTTTCTCCCACATATTGGGTATCAGCGTACTCAGGACAAATTGGACAACAACTTTTGGGGTCCAATTTCTCCTGTTACCCTTTTGAAAATAAAATATTTGGGGCGAAAAAATCATTTTTTGTAAAAAAAAAAAAGGATTTTTTATTTTTACGGCTGTACGCTATAAACTTCTGTGAAGCACTTCGGGCTTCAAAGTGCTCACCACACATCTAGATAAGTTCCTTGTGGGGTCTATTTTACAAAATGGGGTCACTTGTGGGGGGTTTCCACTGTTTAGGCGCATCAGGGGCTCTCCAAATGCGACATGACGCCCCCACACCAATCCATCAAAGTCTGCAATCCAAAACGTCACTACTTCCCTTCCGAGCCCCGACGTGCGCCCATACAGTAGTTTACTCCCACATATTGGGTATCAGCGTACTCAGGACAAATTGGAAAACAACTTTTTGGGTCCAATTTCTCCTGTTACCCTTGTGAAAATAAAATATTGGGGGCAAAAAAATCATTTTTGTAAAAAAAAAAAAAAAAAGATTTTTTATTTTACGGCTGTACGTTATAAACTTTTGTGAAGCACTTGGGGGTTCAAAGTGCTCACCACACATCTAGATAAGTTCCTTGAGGGGTCTAGTTTCCAAAATGGTGTCATTTGTGGGGGGTTTCCAATGTTTAGGCAGATCAGGAGCTCTCCAAACACGACATGGCATCCAGCCAAATCTGCGTTGAAAAAGTCAAACGGCGCTCCTTCCCTTCCAAACTCTGCCATGCACCCAAACAGTGGTTTACCCCACATATGGGGTATCAGCATACTCAGGACAAATTGCAAAACAACTTTTGGAGTCTTGTTACCCTTGGGTAAATAAAAATTGGGGTGAAAATATCAATTTTGTGGAAAAAATATGATTTTTTAATTTTACGGCTCTACGTTATAAACTTGTGTGAAGCACTTGGGGGTTCAAATTGCTCACCAAAGATCTAGGTAAGTTCCTTAGGGGTCTAGTTTCCCAAATGGGGTCACTTGTGGGGGGTTTCCACTGTTTAGGCACATCAGGGACTTTCCAAATGCAACATGGCGTCTAATCTCAATTCCAGCCAATTTTGGTTGGAAAAAGTCAAATGGTGCTCCTTCTCTTCGGAGCTCTCCCGTGCGCCCAAACAGTGTTTCCCCCCCCCACATATCGGGTATCAGCGTACTCAGGACAAATTGGACAACAACTTTTGAGGTCCAATTTCTCCTGTTACCTATGGGAAAATAATAACTTAGTGACTAAGAGATAATTTTTGTGGGAAAAAAATAGGATTTTTTATTTTCATGCCCGGGCATTATAAACTTGTGTGAAGCACTTGGGGTTCAAAGTGCTCACCAAAGATCTAGATAAGTTCCTTAGGGGGTCTAGCTTCCAAAATGGGTTCACTTGTGGGGGTTTCCACTGTTTAGGCTCATCTGGGGCACTACAAGCGGAACATGACCCCCCAATGTTTGCATTCCAAAACGTTACTGCTTCCTTTCCAAGCCCTGCCATGCGCCCAAACAGTTTCCCCCCCCACATATGGGGTATCAGCGTACTCAGGACAAATTGGACAACAACTTTTGGGGTCCAATTTCTTTGGGAAAAATCTAAAATTTGGGACTAAAAAATCATTTTTGTGGAAAATTGTTTTTTTTTTTTCACACCCAGGCATTATAAACTTTTGTGAAAAATTTTGGGGTTCAAAGTGCTCACAACAGATCTAGATAAGTTCTAGGGGCTCTCCAAACACAACATGGCGTCCAATCTCAACTCCAGCCAATTTTAGTTTGAAAAAGTCAAACGGCGCTCCTTCCCTTACGAGCTCTGCCGTGTGCCCAAACAGTGGTTTTCCCCCACATATGGGGTATTGGCGTACTCAGGAGAAATTGCACAACAACTTTATCTGTCCATTTTCTCCTTTTACCTTTGTGAAAATAAAAAAAAGTTTGTAAAAGTTCATTTTTGTGGCTAAAAAGTTAAATATTCATTTTTTCGTTCCATGTTGCTTCAGCTCCTGTGAAGCACCTGAAGGGTTAATAAAATTCTTGAATGTGGTTTTGAGTACCTTGAGTGGGGCAGTTTTTAGAATGGTGTCACTTTTGGGTATTTTCTGCTATATAGACCCGTCAAAGTGACTTCAAACGTGAGGTGGTCCCTAAAAAAATGGCTTTGTAAATTTTGTTGTAAAAATGAGAAATCACTGGTCAACTTTTAACCCTTATAATTTCCTAACAAAAAAAAATTTTGGTTCCAAAATTGTGCTGATGTAAAGTAGAGATATGGGAAATGTTATTTGTATATTTGTGACATATTTCTCTGTTTTAAGGGAAAAAAAATTCAAAATTTGAAAATTGCAAAATTTTCAAAATTTTCGCCATATTTGCATTTTTTTCAAAAATAAACACAAGGTATATCAAAGAAATTTTACCACTAACATGAAGTACAATATGTCACGAGAAAACATTCTCAGAATCGCGAAGATCCGCTGAAGCGTTCCAGAGTTATAACCTCATAAAGAGACAGTGGTCAGAATTGTAAAAATTGGCCCGGTCATTAACATGCAAACCACCCTTGGGGGTGAAGGGGTTAATACTGCCTGCCATGGGATGTTGTGATGGTCAATTCACTAAAAAGTTTATGGAAGGTCTGGATGCCTTTTTCGTAGAGTGTTCAACTGAAGGAATGATCTCCCTCTGTCAAACTCAGGAATTATTGAAGCATCTGAGAGACTGCAACTTTTTTTCAATTGTTCAGCTACATATTGCAGCCAGCTCCCATTGCATACAGCATGGGAACAATGCTGTATGAGTATCTGCACCATCCCAATGATGCACATCACGATGCATTAAATAACTTCTTATTAAGGAATTAAGTAAATCTGTGGTAAAAGGGTACCTTCTAAGTTGTAAATGATTAGTAATTAAAATTTCTACCAACCTGTACAAGGCTCGGATTCTGGGCAACTCTGAATTATTTTTTCATTTTTATCACCTAAATAATAAAGACAGAAATAAAGAAAAATTAATGATTGAAACATTAAATATCCAGAATCACTGAGAAATGTGAAAATCAAAACCTTAAAATAGATTTAATATCAGCTTCACTAATATATTGAGCCTATTAGCCCTTGGATGCTTTGGGGATTTCCCTATTGGGAACTAATATTAATGTAGCAGTCAGTGATTTTCAATTTTTTTTATTCATTATATAACTATTCCCCAATGGATTTCATTAAGCTACCATTACTTTATATAGCTGTTTCTTTAAATCTTAAAATTCATGGCATATTACTCAGTTTGGTCACATGATCACATATTAACTCCATTGGGTAATACATTCCTTTATATTCCATGAAGAAGTAAAATTGTACATATTGTACCACACACTTTATCTGTATGCATAGGAAGGAGGCGGGAACTCCTATCACAGTTACTGATGATGACTTGACAGCTCCCATCATGCAGAATATAGAAGATAACAGTGCAGCTTTCCTAACTGTATACTGATAACATATTATGAGACTATAAAGAATAGAATAATAAAAGTGTTATTCAAGTAGTCATAGCTGGTGATGATTATGCAGTATCACAACTTATAGCTGGCTATGTGATACTGCATCATGGGATCTATAGTAGAGCATACAGGCATTAAAGGGAGTGTAACATTTGGGGATCAAGATGGAAAGTGAAGTGAGGTGAGCTGAGCACTGCAAAGCATGTAATCCATATATATATATATATATATATATATATATATATATATATGGAAAACACTTTTCTCTTGGCTATTAGTTTGCTTATTCTATCACCGTTGCCATACCTTATAAGCACACATAATTTCTGTGCTCCTTGCAGTCACAAGAGGCACACAAATCAACCCACAAATCCCTAGTACTGTTTGTGACACACATACACATTATTAAGCAGGACAGTTACAGAGAAAAGTAATTATACAGTATTTTTTAAGAATTTCCTTCTTCCCCAAAAATGTGGCAACCAAGAAATGGTAAGTAAATGTCAAAATACCATCAGCACTATCAGCCATGGTACTAATATTTCATGCATGTACATCAAAATAAACTATTTTAACAGGTGTGCAAAAATACTCACTTTTCATGACACCTACATTTTGTGAATCAGACACAGAGTAAAAATGTTTGTCTCTTTCTGAAATATCAGTGACTTGTTCTGCACCTGCAAAAATATCTGATTGAAATTCAGCAGAGCTAAAACCGCACTGATCTTTTAAGCAGTGTCTCTCTAGCTTTCCGTTCCCTGCATTGCCTCCCAGACTTTAGCTGCTATTTTATATCTCTTTATCACGTTAGGCCTCTTCACACATCCGTTTTTTTGTGTCAGGCATAATCCGTCGAACAGCTGAAGGGACGGATCCGGCGCTGATCCGACCTGAACTTTTGAACCCGGAAAAAGAGGGTTTTGGATGTCCGGAGACAGTGGAAAATGTAGTAGTAGTAGTAGTAGTAGTAGAATCCGGATCAGACTTTTGCCGGATTGCACAAAAGTCTGATCCGGTTCCATAGACTTCTATTATTTCCGGCCGCCTGATGCGACGCTTCAGGCACATCAGGCGACCCCGGAAAACAAAAAAAGTTGCATGCACCGTTTTGTCCGGCCACCGGAATGAACATTTCCACCGTATCCGGAAAAAAACGGATACAACGCAATGACATCAGGCACGATCCGGCGCTAAAGAAAGTCAATGGTAAAAAAAACGCATCCGGTACCGGATCCGTTTTTTTAACAACACGCCGGATCATGCCTGATACAAAAAGACGGATGTGTGAAAGATGCCTTAGATGAAATGTTTATTCTTCTCCTTTCCTCACATAACACTATTCCTGACTGCTGACCTGGTCCACTGTCTGTGTACAGTATCTTCAGTACTTCTAAATGGACTATTCTGATAAAATGTAACTTTCATTAGGTAATTTAAAATATATTATTAACAGATCCACAGTGCTACATACATTGAAATGGGCTGAACTATGCCAGTGATAATTATAGAGTTCGCCATTATATCTAAAAGACTCTTTTGCATAAGAATTTTAGCTGGCTATATTATTACAGATGGCATGTTGTAACATGGTATTGTGAGCAATTCATGTACTGCAACATGATATTGTGGACCATTTATATGCTTTAACATGGTATTGTGGGCCATTAATATACTGTAACATGGTACTGTGGGCCATTCATATCCTGTAACATGGTATTGTGGGCCATTCATATACTGTTACATGGTATTGTGGGCCATTCATATTCTGTAACATGGTACTGTGGGCCATTCATATGCTGTAATATGGTATTGTGGGCCATTCATATACTGTTACATGGTATTGTGGGCCATTCATATTCTGTAACATGGTACTGTGGGCCATTCATATGCTGTAATATGGTATTGTGGCCATTCATATACTGTTACATGGTATTGTGGGCCATTCATATTCTGTAACATGGTACTGTGGGCCATTCATATGCTGTAACATGGTATTGTGGGCCATTCATATGTTGTTACATGGTATTGTGGGCCATTCATATCCTGTAACGAGGTATTGTGAGCCATTCATATCCTGTAATGTGGTATTGTGGGCAATTCATATACTGTTACATGGTATTGTGGGCCATTCATATACTGTAACATGGTACCGTGGACCATTCATGTACTGTAACATGGTATTGTGGGCCATTCCTATCTAGTGACATGGTATTGTGGACCATTCATATATTGTAACATGTTATTGTGGACCATTCATATCCTGTAACATGGTATTGTGGGCCATTCATATTCTGTAACATGGTCATGGTATTGTGGACCATTCATATACTGTAACATGGTATTGTGGGCCATTCATATCTTGTAACATGGTATTGTGGACCATTCATATACTGTAACATGGTATTGTGGGCCATTCTTATTCAGTAACATGGTCATGGTACTGTGGGCCATTCGTATACTGTAACATGGTATTGTGGACTATTCGTATTACTGTGGGCCACTCATTTACTGTAACATAGTACTGTAGGCTATTCATGTACTGTAACATAGTATTGTGGGCCATTCTTATACTGTAACATGGTACAGTGGGCCAATCATGAAGTATAACATGGTATTTTGGGCCATTCATGTACTGTAACATGGTATTTTAGGCCATTCATGTACTGTAACATGGTATTTTGGGCCATTCATGTACTGTAATATGGTACTATGGGCCATTCTTATACTGTAACATAGTATTTTGGGCCACTCATATACTATAACATGGTATTGTGGGCCATTCATATACTGTAACATGGTACCGTGGACCATTCATGTACTGTAACATGGTATTGTGGTCCATTCCTATCTTGTGACAAGGTATTGTGGACCATTCATATCTTGTAACATGTTATTGTGGACCATTCATATCCTGTAACATGGTATTGTGGGCCATTCATATTCTGTAATATGGTCATGGTATTGTGGACCATTCATATACTGTAACATGGTATTGTGGGCCATTCCTATCTTGTAACATGGTATTGTGGACCATTCATACACTGTAACATGTTCATGGTATTGTGGGCCATTCGTATACTGTAACATGGTATTGTGGGCCACTCATACACTGTAACATGGTATTGTAGGCCATTCATGTACCGTAACATGGTACTGTAGGCCATTCATGTACTGTAACATAGTATTGTGGGCCATTCACATACTGTAACATGGTACAGTGGGCCATTAATGTACTGTAACATGGTATTTTGGGCCACTCACATACTGTAACATGGTGTTAGGGTCTGCGGAACGCACCTAATAGATATTGTAGAGAGGTGCGTTCGCAGCTCGGGGTCCACCGTGCAGGCGAAGCCCGCTGCTAGTAAGATGGCGAAAGTAGCGAACTCTGTTATCCCGCAGAGTCGCTAAAATAAACGCCGTAGCACACTGTGGCAGTAAGTGCGAACTCTGTTAATCCCCAGAGCCGCTAACGGGAATGCCACAGCGCTATATGGCAATAAGTGCGAACTCACTTAGCTTCAGTGAGCCGCAAAGTAAAACGTTAGGGCGCTGAACCAGAGTTATAAAGCGAACCCTGTTGCGTCACAGAGCCGCTGAGAAAAAGACTGTGTCCTGTTAGACTCACAGGGATACACAGATAACTGCTGTGCGGATAGCAGTCCGTGATCATGTAGACAGCAACGCAATCAAGCAATCTCCTCACTGGATAAGCCGGTATTCTAGGGGCTTATTTCAGCCAAGTCCTAACCACTTGCACCCAAATCTCCTCACCGGAGGTGCCGGTATTCTAGGGGCTTATTTTAGCTGAGCCCTAACCACATGCGTACATGATCACACTGGTGCATAGCACATAATGCAATTGATACTAGTGCATGGCGGCCCAGCCATGCCACCCTTTTATAGTAACAGCTACAGGACCTTCCAGAAACAAGGACCAATGAAACTGTTCCAGAACACCAGTAGTCACAGGACCTTCCTGGCGGACCAATAGAAGCTGCTGCAGTACCTGAGCATGTGACCCCTGATCTCCAATGAGAGATCTCACCCTGGGCATGCTCAGAAGGGGAAAACAAGGACTTTGTCCTAAAGACGTCTGCTCGCCGCTAACCAGTACTGGCCACAATAGCAGAGCCTGGAGAGGCAGCAGTAATCCTCTGCATACTGTTAGACTGTGTGAGACGTCTAAGCTGAGCAGGATCCACTGCGGATGGAGATGGATGAGGGACCGCAGCGGGACTGGTTCGAGACTCCCCTTGTGCAGGAACTCGAACCCTAACATTACCCGCCCCCCTGTTATGAATGTGCTAGAGATGGTTTCTGAGCAGAGGCTCCCTCCGGTGGTTACAGACAGTACTGAATCTTTCAGCGAGGAGTGGCAATCTGGGATCACTGACTGGTCTGATATAAGGGAGGTTCCCTCCCATGATGGTTGCCGGTGATCAATTGTTCTTGTCTCAATTATGGTTCCTGGTTCATTTGGAAGTTTGCTGGAGTCTTGCCTGCATCTACTGCTTTCAAATAAGATATTTTTTGCTTTTCTTTTTGTGCTTGCTTTTTGCATTGTTTTCTGCACTTTTGTGGAGGTCAGCCAGGTCCCCTCCAGGGGCCTGAGCTCCTCACAGTTTATCTGCAGCCACTGTTATTTGCTCATTTGCTTTTTCCTGTTTTTTCAGCGGCTACGGCTTGGTTTTTGTTCACACTGAGATCTGATTTAGTGAGTGGCGAGATCGTGTGATCTCAGTATTTTTGTAATCAGAATTGTTGGATTTTTGTAGGGTTTTCTGGGTTGCAGAAAGTAATCTCTCCTGTCCTATCCTATTTAGTCAGCTTGTGGCCCCAGCGTTTGCTCAGTCTATTTTCTGCCTATGTTTGTATTTTTATCTTGTCTAACCGCCATTATATGTTTGGGGGCTTCCTATTTTCTTTGGGGATCTGCTACGGGGCAGATAGTTTTCATCTTTCTGCCTTTAGGTGTAGTTATCTCTCAGGATGTGACGAGGCATCTAGGATCAACGTAGGAACGCTCCACGGCTACCTCTAGTTGTGTCGTTAGTTTAGGAATCTGCAACCCATCAGTTACCAACATCTCAGGAGTTCGACTGCCCTGCTGTTGTTCCTGTCCTCCTCAGCTACCGTAACAAAACACCCCCCTTCTCTGGGCCTCGCTGCGCTCAAAGGCAGCAATGAGCTGAGGAGCGTGAACATGCTCGGCAGGCTCCCAAGACCTATCCTCAGGCCCATAGCCCCTCCAGTCCACCAAATAAAACTTTTTGCCCCGTACCACCTTACACCCTACGATGGCGTTCACCTCATGGTCATCCGTAGATGAACCCGATGTCCCGGCAGATGACTCGGAAAACCTGAACATGAGCACGGGTTTCAGGAGGGATACGTGAAAGGTGTCGGAGATACCCAGGCGTGGTGGAAGAGCCAAACGGTATACCACAGGGTTAACCTGCTCGAGGACCTTGAAAGGACCCAGGTAGCGGGGTGCCAACTTAGTGGACTCAACTCGCAGCCTAATGTTACGGGCGGAGAGCCACACCAAGTCCCCAGGAGCAAACGTTGGAGCGGGGCGCCGATGTGCGTCGGCGGAGGACCTCATCCTCTCCTTGGACGCCTGAATGGCATCCTGGGTACGGTCCCAAATGTCCCATGCCTCCACAGCCCAGTCTGCCACCCTGGAGTCGGCGGAAGACACGGGCATGGGCACCGGAACCCGCGGATGCTGACCGTAGTTTAGGAGGAATGGAGTCTGTCCGGTGGAGTCAGCCACAGTATTGTTTAGTGCAAACTCAGCCCATGGTAGCAAGGATGCCCAGTCATCCTGCCTGGCTGAGACAAACTGTCGTAGATAGGTGACCAAGGTCTGCTTGGCTCTCTCTACCAACCCATTCGTCTCAGGATGGTACGCTGAAGAGAGATTTAACTCAATACTGAGTAGACGACAAAGCTCTCTCCAGAACCGAGACGCAAACTGGGGACCTCAGTCACTGACAATTTTGTCCGGCATGCCGTGTAGACGGAAGATGTGCCTAACGAACAACACTGCCAGAGCCCGTGCAGAAGGTAACCGTGGTAGCGGCACAAGATGCACCATTTTGGAAAAATGGTCGGTGATTACCCAAATGATGGTGCAACCCCGAGACTTGGGCAAGCCCACCACAAAGTCCATCCCAACCATCTACCAGGGCCTGTCTGCCACCGGCAAAGGGTAAAGTAACCCAGCTGGCCATTGTCGTGGAGACTTATTCTTGGCGCAGGAGACACACGCCCGAACATAGTCCCCAACGTCATGGACCATATGCGGCCACCAGTATGTCCTCGCCAGTAATTCAGATGTCCTCTTTGCCCCAAAGTGTCCACCCACCCTGGACGAATGTGCCCAAGAGAGTACCTCCGGTCACAAATTGGTAGGCACAAAAGTCTTGCCCGGGGCACAGACTCTAGCGAATCCGGGGCCACTGTTCTCAGGCTCTCTGTGGGGACAATAAGCCGAGGCTCCTCCACCTGCTCCTCAGAGGACACCACAGAGCGAGAGAGAGCGTCGGCACGAATGTTCTTCTCTCCCGAGAGGAAATGGAGTGTGAAATAAAACCAGGAGAAGAACAAGGACCATCTGGCCTGGCGAGAATAAAGCCGCTGGGCTGTCTGAAGATATACCAAATTCTTGTGGTCGGTGAAGACTTGGAAGGGAAAGCGAGCCCCCTCCAACAGATGTCTCCACTCAGAGAAAGCCAATTTCATTGCTAGCAACTCCCTGTCCCCGATGGAATAATTCCTCTCCGCTAGTGTGAAAGTCTTGGAGAAGAAGAAGCAAGGATGCTTTCGACCTTGAGCATCCTTTTGAAAGAGGACTGCTCCAGCACCAACGGATGAGGCATCCACCTCCAATATGAATGGCTTATCAACATCAGGGCGGCGTAGAATGGGAGCGCTAGCAAACTGAGACTTAATTGAGATGAAAGCCTTGGAGACTTCCTCAGACCACAATTTGGGATTTGCTCCCTTCTTGGTGAGGGCTACCAAGGGAGCTACCAAAGTTGAGAAATGGGGAATGAACTGGCGATAATAATTAATTAACCCCATAAAGCGCTGCACCACTTTAAGGGAATGGGGTTCTTGCCAGTCCATCACAGCTTGTAATTTGGCAGGATCCATAGCCAATCCCTGGGCGGAGATGATATAGCCCAGGAATGGTGAAGACTCCTGCTCAAACATGCATTTCTCCAACTTTGCATAAAGGGAATTTGCCCGCAAGAGGTCGAAGACTCTGCAGACATCTTTCCAGTGGGAGTCAATATCTTGAGAGAAGATGAGAATATCATCCAGATAGACCACGACAGAGGTGGAAAGCATATCCCGGAAGATGTCATTAACAAAGTCTTAGAAAACGGCCGGGGCATTACAGAGCCCGAAGGGGATCACCAGATATTCAAAGTGCCCATTCCTGGTATTAAAAGCAGTCTTCCACTCGTCCCCCTCACGGATGCGAATCAGGTTGTAAGCACCCTGCAGGTCTAATTTGGTAAATACCCTTGCTTCCCGGAGCCTATCAAAGAGCTCAGAAATTAAAGGCAGCGGGTATTTATTCTTAACGGTAATGGCGTTAAGACCCCTGTAATCTATGCAGGGACGTAATTCTCCGTTCTTCATTTGCACAAAGAAGAACCCTGCCCCAGCAGGTGACACTGACTTCCTAATGAACCCTCTTGCTAGATTTTCCTGAATGTATTGGGACATAGCCTCCGTCTCCGGGAGAGAGAGAGAGGATAGACCCTTCCCTGGGGAGGTTCTGCTCCAGGCAAGAGGTCAATAGGACAGTCATAGGGGCGGTGAGGCGGAAGCGTCTCCGCAGCCTTTTTTGAGAACACGTCTACATAGGACCAACAGCACTTGGGCAGGGAAGTGAGATCTGCGGGTATCCCTGTAGTAGCAACCTGAACACACTCCCTCACACATCTACCTCTACAAGACTCACTCCAACCCCGTATCTTCCCAGAGGACCACTCAATATGTGGGGAGTTAAGACGAAGCCAGGGTTCTCCCAGCAGAGCTTCATCTATACCCTCAGGAAGGACAAGGAAAGAAATAATCTCCTGATGGGAAGGAGACATAGCTAATGTGAGAGGGATTGTCTGATGTGTGATCTGTGAGTGCAGTATGGAGCCATTCACCACTCGAACAGTCACCGGTTTGGCGAGCATCACCTGAGGTATTGTGTGACGGAGAGCAAAAGCAGAGGACATAAAGTTCCCCTCTGCTCCAGAATCCACACAAAGCTCAACTGTTAGAGTGGATGGACCAAAAGAGATTGTCCCTTTAAAGGACAGCTTGGAGGCAAATGCTGCTGACTCTAGTGAACCTCCTCCCATGGTCACTAGACGCGAACTTGTTCCCGATCGCTGGGGACATCTATTGGCATAATGTCATAACTGCTGACAATTGTTACAAACCACGGGCCGAGTCTTAGGTCCCGTTCGAACAACCTCCATGACCTCCGGGGAGTCGGGCGCCTGAATGGGAGATTCTAGAGTTTTGGCAAAGGTAGGAGCTAGCCGAAACCTCCGTCTACACTGGGCCCGCTCCAACCTCCGCTCGTGAAAGTGAAGGTCGATGGGGGTAGATATGGAGATAAGCTTCTCCAGAGAGGTAGGAATCTTCCTGGTGGCCAAGGCGTCCTTTACATGGTCAGCCAGCCCTCTCCAGTATACCGGTATAAGGACCTTATCCGGCCACTCTAACTCGGAGGCCAGAGTTCGAAATTGGACTGAAAACTGTCTGACCAAGCTCGAACCCTGTGACATTGCCAGCAGTCGGAGCGCTGAATCATGGGTGACCTGGGGGCCTAAAAAGACCTTTTTAAGAGCCTCCAGAAACCGAGGAGCACTCCGCACCACGCAATCGTCACGCTCCCACAGCGGCGTTGCCCATTCCAAAGCTCTGCCCGACAGAAGTGACACTATGAAACCCACTTGTGACCACTCTGTGGGAAAACGTGCGGCCAGAAGCTTGAGTTGTATAGAGCACTGACTCACGAATCCCCTACAATGTTTGCCGTCGCCAGAAAACTTGTCTGGAAGTGGAAGATGGGACAAAGTCGGAGCAGAGGTGTTGGAGGACAAACTGGCTGCTGCTGTGCTAGCAGCCTGAACCGCGACTGCGGTCACATCCACAGCTGAGGTTGTGCGCTCGAGAGCCGCCAACCTACCCTCCAGCTGCTGGATGAACTGCCGTAGGTGCTGGTCATCCGCCATTTTACTAGCCAGACCCTGGCGCTAGTATTATGTTAGGGTCTGCGGAACGCACCTAATAGATATTGTAGAGAGGTGCGTTCGCAGCCCGGGGTCCACCGTGCAGGCGAAGCCCGCTGCTAGTAAGATGGCAAAAGTAGCGAACTCTGTTATCCCGCAGAGTCGCTAAAATAAACGCCGTAGCACGCTGTGGCAGTAAGTGCGAACTCTGTTAATCCCCAGAGCCGCTAACGGGAATGCCACAGCGCTATATGGCGATAAGTTCAAACTCACTTAGCTTCAGTGATCCGCAAAGTAAAACGCTAGGGCGCTGAACCAGCATAATAAAGCGAACCCTGTTGCGTCACAGAGCCGCTGAGAAAAAACGCAATCAAGCAATCTCCTCACCGGAGAAGCCGGTATTCTAGGGGCTTATTTCAGCCAAGCCCTAACCACTTGCACTGAAATCTCCTCACCGGAGGTGCCGGTATTCTAGGGGCTTATTTCAGCCGAGCCCTAACCACATGCGTACATGAGCACACTGGTGCATAGCACATAATGCAATTGATACTAGCGCATGGCGGCCCAGCCATGCCACCCTTTTATAGTAACAGCTACAGGACCTTCCAGAAACAAGGACCAATGAAACTGTTCCAGAACACCAGTAGTCACAGGACCTTCCTGGCGGACCAATAGGAGATGCAGTACCTGAGCATGTGACCCCTGATCTCCAATGAGAGATCTCACCCTGGGCATGCTCAGAAGGGGAAAACAAGGACTAGATGGATGGGGGACCGCAGCGGGACTGGTTAGAACCCTAACACATGGTATTGTTGGCTACTCATACTGCAACATGTACAAAGCAGAATCTCCAACAAAGCATGGTAAAAAAATATTCATTATATGCACAGGCACAATTAGCACCCAAAAATTCAGTAGTAGGAACGACTCATGAAAGGAGTAGAAAGAGTCCAAAGCTACACAAAAAATATCAAATTTATTAAATAACAATAAAGACACAGAAGAGAGTAGGCCAAAATAAGGTACAGATGAGGTCAAATGAAGACAATATATGATGTCAATTAACCCAGAATGCAGAGCTGATCAACAGCAAAACTAGGTTATACATGAATAGTAGTTCCAGGTTAGAGGAAAGTACATTGTAGCAACAAAATAATGAGGTGCTTAATAAGATAAAATATAATACACTGACCACAGCGACTTACACAAAAGAACATAGTATCAACACAGTGTTAGATGTCAAATTGGTCACTTACATTCAATCATAATTGAGAGACCATTAAGGGCACTCGGTCATTGTCAGGAAATCATTGTAGGCACCCAGTTATAATCGGAAAATCATTGCAGGCACCCAATAAATAAAAATATAGAATTGCACACTTGCCTGGTACACAAAGAGTAATAACTCAACATCTTATAAACATACCCATCATGATAGACGTTGGATTGCGTTGATCAGAAGACCCCAACGCGCGCCCCCCCAAGGAAGCGGACTCACTGGGGTCTTCTGATCAACGCAATCCAACATCTATCATGATGGGTATGTTTATAAGGTGTTGAGTGACCATTTTGCCATCTAACACTGTGTTGATACTATGTTCTTTTGTGGAAGTCGCTGTGGGCAGTGTATCATATTTTATCTTATTAAGCACCTCATTTTTTTGCTGGTACAATGTACTTTCCTCTAACCTGGAACTACTATTCATGTATGACCTAGTTTTGCTGTTGATCAGCTCTGTGTTCTGGGTTTATTGACATCATATATTGTCTTCATTTGACCTCATCTGTACCATATTTTGGCCTACTCTCTTCTGTGTCTTTATTGTTATTTAATAAATTTGATATTTTTTGTGTAGCTTTGGACTGTCTTTCTCCTCATTTTCTATATACTGCAACATAGTATTGTGACCATTACTATACTGTAACATGGTATTGTGGGCCATTCATGTACGGTAACATGGTATTATAAGCCATTCATGTACTGTAACATGGTACTGTGGGACATTCATGTACTGTAACATGGTATTATAAGCCATTCATGTACTGTGACATGGTACTGTGGGCCATTTTTTTAATGTAACATGGTATTGTGGGCCACTCATATCCTATAACATGGTACTATGGGCCATTCATGTACTATAACGGTATTCTGGGCCATTCATGTGCTATAACATGGTATTTTGGGCGATTCATGTACTGTAACATGGTACTGTGGGCCATTCATATACTGTAACATGGTATCGTGGGCCACTCATATGCTCTAACATGGTACTGAGGGCCATTAATGTACTATAACGGTATTCTGGGCCATTCATGTGCTATAACATGGTATTTTGGGTCATTCATGTACTGTAACATGGTACTGTGGGCCATTCATGTACTGTAGCATGATATTGTGGGCCATTCTTATACTGTAACATGGTATTTTAGGCCATTCATATCCAGTAACATATTGTAATATGCGTTGTACATTATTCATGTGCTGCTTTTTATATGGAGCAATTTTAATTGACTAACTTAATTATAGCTGATGATTTTAATACTTACAACGTGAAACGCAAAGTAAGGCCTGAGAAATTGGTACGTTTAACCTGTTTTCAGTATTCAGCATCCTGTATCCATGGCTGCAGCTCAGCCTCAGATAACACGTGCAAATGTGATGACCCCTGGGATGAATAAGATTGGCTGCCTATTATGAGCCCTCAGATTGGTGGGATGGCAAGTTTTTCATTTTGGGGGAGGGCAGTTGTTTATTTAAGACTGGCGACCATGCCACAGAGCATGGCTCATAAAATGGCTAACAGGGTCATCATCAAACACTTTGGTGCCAACTATAACAATGCTAAATACAGTCTTCTGCTGTCACTGGGTGGGCAAAATGAATAGAAACCGAGGATAAGCAGGGACTTAGTATGGTGGTAATGTTAAATCTGTGTGAGTCATAGAGCCATGCCAATTCTTAGAGCGTGTGCCACGCTCGAAACACGTCTAATTCTATTAATTCTTTACCTATGTTCCCCTGTCCTTCTTTCATTATGGACATAGTTTCACTACCGTCCCTTGCGATATACTATTGTTTTTAACTAATTGGAATAATGAAACCTGATGTTTTACCAGCAAGTTGGCGTCCTGAGAGCTGGATCAAATCTTCTCTCAGGTCATAGAGACAGACAAAAATCAACAGGCTATTCAAATTTCACACCAATGAATTCCCTCATAACAATTTGGAGGTCTTATTATAATATTCAATGCATATTGATTTCATATTAGTATCTGCTAGTAAGCAAACCCTTCATATAACTGGATCAGCAGACAGATAATATTTAATATTTGACTAATTGATTAGAGTTGCTACATATGTTATATATACTTACCTTGTAATGTGTTCACATCCTGTTCCATCCAGATGTGTACGGATCCCACAATTCCAAGCGGCGGAAGTTCACCGACCGCCATATTGGGACACACAAGTGATGGGTGTCTCACTATGGAAACTGCTGGTGGTGCCAGCTTCTTGCGCGGAATCAGCAGCGGAACACTGTCGCACCATACACACACACTGTATACGCTGTACGCACCACACACACTGTTCATGCCATACGCACCACACACACACACTGTATATGGCATACGCACCACACACACACACAGTCTGTATATGACGTATGCACCACACACACACACACACACACACACATGTCGTACTCAGCCTCTTGTGCGGTAACACCAGCGGAACACTGTCGCGAACACGCCCCCCGCCGGGATCAGCTGAATGATTCACTGACCGCCGTCATCTTTGTATAGGAGGAGCATATGCGCAGTTTTAACTCCTTTCTTCCATTTGACGTACTATTCCGTCCATGTGCCCTGGGACTTAATTCCCAAGGACAGAATAGTACGTCATAGGTGATCAGCTGCGCTCCCGGGGGGAGCGCAGCTGATCGCGGCCAGGTGTCAGCTGAATGGAGAAACAGGTAGAGACTGGTTCACACAGCAGATGCAGATACTGGAACTGAGTGGAAGGAATGGTGTATGGCATAAACACACACAGGAGGAGAAGGGCTGTAGAGCAGCAAAAGGTTCTGCAGCGGCAGGAGCACAGCAAAGCGGAACTGCAAGGTGTGCGGAGAGAAGCTGCAGCAAGAGTTTCTGCAGCTGCAGGAGTGAAGCAAAGTGGAAACGCAAGGTATGTGGAGAGAAGATGCAGCAAGAGGTTCTGCAGCTGCAGGAGTGAAGCAGAGCAGAGCCGCAAGATATGCAGAGAGGAGCTGCAGCAAGAGGTTCTGCAGTGGCAGGAGCAAAGCAGAGTGAAACGGAGCAGAACCACGGAAGTGCAGACAAGAGGCAGAGAGTGGTTCAGAGAGAACACAAGGCAAGACACAGCAGGGAAAGAAACCACAGACAAGGAGAATAAGAGACAGAGGTAGGACAGAGTTCAGACAATGTAATGACACGAGACAAGATACAGGGACCAGGATATTCTGCCTCCTGAAGGGTGGAAAGGACAAGTACAAGATAAGGTCAGAAGCAATAGCACAGAGACCAGAATATTCTGCCTCCTGGAGAGCAGACAGAAAGGTACAAGACAAAGCTAGGAGTGAAGCCTCCAAAGATGGAGGAACACAGAGCAACACCTGGCAACTCAGTAGCAAAACACTAACTGAGTGTTACTCCCGTGCTCACCGCCACCGGGCCCGCATCGCTGCTCCCACGCTTCCCCAGCGTCCAGCTCTTGCTCACTGCCGGGAACCTGCAGAGGCGCTCCGGCGAACTCCTCCACTGCAGTCGGCCGCGCGCTCCATCTATTTGCGCATGCACCGTAGGGCTCGACCGCGTGTGCACCTGCCGGCCTTACCTCCTAGCGTTACCTGACCCGGCAGAACTGCCTGTCCAATGGAGGACAGGCACCAGGTATTTCAGGCCACCCTCCCTTAGAGGAGGAGCCTGATTGAGTTCTCTTTAATACTTTGGCCGCATTGTTACTGCTTGCAGTGTTCCCCGCTAGGCTCCCTCTTAACCCTTTGATCTCTCTGGTCTCTTGCAGAACCCTCTCCTGCCCTGCTTCCTCCTGGTGCCTTCATACCATCACCTCCGCCGCTCTCCGCAGTCCGTATATTATCTAACCTCCACCACCGCTCTCCTCATCTGTATACCATCTTCTCGCTTCCCTCCTACCCTCTCCTTCTCGTGGTATACCTCCTCCATACCCCTCCTGCTCAGTTCCTTCCCTCTCCCTTCCACCCTGCCTCTTCTTTGTTTTTTTGTGTAGTTCCAGAGCCGACCCCTGGTCCTGGCATCCGTGGTACTAGAGGTCCCTGAACTTGCTCCCTAATGATCTCTGTATAGGGGTTGGTCAAATCTGGTGCGCTTGCTCTGGGGAGTTATCACGGTCCAGCGGGTCCACTCTTGGTACTCGCCGCCCCTGGTGTGACACTGAGTTAACACATTGCACAGGCAAGATCCACAGGGTAGAGCTGCCCTAAATACTAGAGGACTCTTGGTAATTGGTTAGGGACAAATTAGACAGGTGCACCCTGAGTCCATAAGAACCAGAGAGTTCTGGCGCCGCCCCCTATGCACACAGCCAGAAAAACATGGACAGAGCAGATAGGAGACAAGAAGCACAGACCATGGAGCTGGCAGCAGACAGTAATCACAGCAAGCACTGAAGCAGTGAGTATGTTGGTGTGCAAGAGATAGGAGGCCATGCAGTAATGCCAGCAGGGTTATTACAGCTGGAAGTATGTGACCAAAGTCTGATTGGCCCTCTCCACCAACCCATTCATCTCGGGATGCCACACCGAAGAGAGATTAAGCTCAAAACTGAGCAGCAGACAGATCTCTCTCCAGAACCGAGAAGCGAACTGGGGACCCCAGTCACTGACTATCTTGTCAGGCAAGCCGTGTAGCCAGAAGACGTTCTATGACTACCCAGATGACTGTATTGTTACGGGACTTGGGCAAGCCTACAATGAAGTCCATCCTGACCATCTCCCAGGGCCTATCTGCCATCGATGGGGTGTAACAAGCCCACGGGCCTCTGCCAGGATGGCCGATTTTTGGCGCAGGAGACACACGCCATAGTCACTAACATTGTGCGCCATTCGCAGCCACCAATATGACCTCGCCAGAAGCTCAGACTTCCTTTTGATCCCGAAATGTCCACCCAACCTAGATGTGTGAGCCCAAGAGAGGACCTCCGGTCGCAGATTAGGTGGTACCAGAGTCTTGCCCGGAGGCACCGACTCAAGCAAAACCAGAGCTACCGTTCTCAGACTCTCCAACGGGACAGTAAGCCGAGGCTCGTCCCCCTCCTCAAGAGAGACAACGGAATTGGATAGAGCATAGGCATGGAGATTCTTCTCACCAGAGAGAAAATGAAGGGTGAAATTAAATCGGGAGAACAATAAGGACCATCTGGCCTGGAGAGAGTTCAACAGCTGAGCCGTCTGCAGATACAGCCGATTTTTGTGGTCGGTGAACACTTGGAAGGGAAAGCATGCCCCTTCTAGGAGATATCTCAACTCTGAGAAGACCAACTTCATAGCCAGTAACTCCCTGTCCCCGATGGAATAGTTTCTTTCCACAGGTGTGAAGGTCTTCGAAAAGAAAAAAAAAAAGGATGTTTATGACCTTGAGTGTCGCTCTGATACAGGACTGCTCCAGCACTGACAGAAGAGGCATCCACTTCCAATAAGAAGGACTTATCTACATCGGGGTGATGTAACATAGGAGCATTAGTGAAATGTAACTTCACAGAGTTAAACACCTTGGAGACTTCCTCCGACCACAGCTTAGGATTAGCTCCTTTTTTTGTGAGGGCTACCAGGGGAGCTACTAAGGTTGAGAAGTGAGGGATGAACTGGCAGTAGTAGTTGATGAAACTCATAAAGCGCTGCACCGCTTTAAGGGAATGTGGTTCCTGCCAGTTCATTACGTACTCAAGTTTGGCAGGATCCATGGCCAAACCTTTGGCGAGATAATATAGCCAAAGAAAGGCAAAGACTCCTGCTCAAACATACACTTCTTATAATTAAGCAAGCAGGGAATTGGCGCACAGGAGCTCGAAGACCTTGCAGACATCCTTTCAGTGGGTATCAATATCTGAAGAGAAGATAAGTATATCGTCCAGATAGACAACTACCGAAGTGGATAACTCCTGAAATATGTCATTAACAAATGGTAGACGGAAGGAGCATTACAGAGGCCGAACAGCATCACCAGATACTCATAGTGACTGTCCCGTGTATTAAACACGGTCTTCCATTCATCCCCCTCACGAATAAGTATCAAGTTGTATGCGCCACGCAGATCTAACTTGATAGATACCCTAGGTCCTTGCAGCCTGTCAAAGAGCTCCAAAATGAGAGGTAGAGGGTATTTGTTTTTGATCGTAATAGCATTCAATCCCCTATCATCTATACATGGACGCAGTTCCCCATTCTTCTTCTGAACAAAGAAGAACCCAGCTCCTGCAGGAGACACTGACTTCCTAATAAACCATCTTGCCAGATTCTCTTTGATATATTGAGACAAAGCCTCAGTCTCCGGGAGGGATAGAGGGTAAACACGTCCCTGGGGAGGCTCAGTACCAGGCAAGAGGTCGATAGGACAGTCATATGGGCGATGAGCGATGCTCTTTTGGAGAACATGTCTGCGTATTGCCAATAGTGTTTAGGGAGAGGGGTTAGATCTACGATAATCTCAGATGTAGTAACCTGAACCCGAGCCATCAGACACCTTCCCTTACATGACCCACTCGATCCTAATATGCTCTCTGTAGAACAGTTAATATGAGGTGAATGATGATGTAACCAAGGTATCCCTAACAATACCTCATTAATACCCTCAGGAATGCCCAACAACGAAATCATCTCCTGATGTTTTGGAGACATGGCCAGAGACAGAGGAATGGTCTGATGTGTGATTTGCGAGGGCAGTGCGGACCCATTTACCACCCGGATGGTTACCAGCTTGATGAGCATCACCAGCGGTATTGTGTGCCTTTGGGTGAAGGCAGAGGACATAAAGTTACCTTCAGCCCGGAGTCCACACAAACCTCTGTAGAGTGAGTGGTCCAGCCATATGAAAGTGTCGCCCTAAAAGGTTAACTTGGAGGACAATGCTGCCGTGTCTAGTAAACCTCCTCTAAGAGCCACTAGACAAGGCTGTTTCCAATGCTGCTGAGGACACTTGTTGGCATAGTGACCTGTCTGCCTTCAAACATTGCAGATCGGAGGTGCCCGAGCGGAATGAGACTTGAGTTCCACTTGAGAAACCTCCATGGCTTCCGCTGGTTCATTAACCTGGACTGAAGATTCCAGAGGCTTGGCAAAATTTGGAGCCAGCAGATACCTCTGGCTACACTGGGCTCACTCCAACCTTCGTTCTGAATATCGAAGGTCGATGCTTGTGGAGACTGATATCAAGTCCTCCAGCATGGCAGGAATCTCCCTAGTGGCCAGGGCATCCTTAACATGATCAGCAAGCCCCTCCAGAAGACTGGAATGAGGACCTTATCAGACCTTTCCAACTCGTATGCTAGAGAACGAAAATGGATGGCAAACTGGCTGACTTTGGAAGAGCCCTGGTTAACACCAAGAGTTATAGCGTGGTGTTGTGGTTGACATGAGGTCCTAGGAAGACCTGTCTCAAAGCGCTCAAGAAGCGAGAGACGCTCTGCACCACCTGGTCATTGCGCTACCACAGCGACGTAGCCCACTCCAACACCCTGTTCGTTAATAAGGAGATCACAAATCCCACCTTGGCCCCCTTTAGACGGGAATTGTGACACCAGTACCTCCAGATGAATAGCACACTAGTTGACGAAACCTCTACAGGCTTTTTTATCACCCGAGAACTTATCGGGAAGGGGGAGATGTGTAAGAGTGTGAGAGACGGAACAGGAATGGCAGTGGAAACTCGAGACGCAGCTTCATTGGCTGCATGAGTAGCTACTGCAGTGACATCCACTTCTGTAGTCGTGCGCTCAAGAGCGGACAAACTGCCCTCCAGCTGCTGGATGTACCGCTGTAAACGCTGCTCGTTCGCCATTGCTAGCCAAACCCTGGCACTATGATAATGTTACAGTTTGCGGATCGCACCAAGTATAAAATTATGAGAAGGTGCGATCGCAGCTCGGGGTCCACCATGCAGTGACGGATGAACTGCTGCTAGGAAACAATGGCGGAGTGAAGCTGCGAACAAGCACCGTAATCACACCAAGTTAAACGTCACTCATTGTGAACAGAGTGTAAAGTACCTGCCTCTGTTACTCCACAGAGCAGCACACAAGGAGATAGAACTCTAGGTTGCGCCCTGTTAGACCTTGCAGGAGCATAAAAGAAAAGACACTAGTTGGGGTCCCTATGACTCACCCCCCACTATGCTGGTGATTGAGCCTGCCCTGTCACACGGTTTGTGAAACACGCACATGCGATGCTGTCACCCGATGCAGGTGCTAGGCTTAAGCGGGAGTTCCCACCCTACACTGCCTGTCTAGGCACACACACAACTGCTAGTTGCAGAACACATATGCCCACACAGTGGTAACGCTTCCAGCAACACATCAAACATAAGTTATCATAGCGCGCCGATGCGCGCACCAGAGGACTGCTTATACATTCCTGTTCAAGTCCAGTCTGACAGGACCTTGCTCGTGGACCAATCAGGAACTGCCACTTCATCCGAGCAGCTGACAACCAACCACGAATGAGAGGTTGCCTCACGAGCATGCTCATTGGAGTGATTTCTGGACTTAGAGCCAGGAATGTCTGTTTGCTGTCGCCTATTGCTAGTTTATATAGCTGTAACTGAAGAGCCAGCAGTAACCAGATGACTCTGAGCAAAATGCTGAGACTGACATCTCTGCTGAGCAGGCTCCACTGTGGTCTAAGAAGAATGGGAGACAAGTCCCAGGATCCACCAAATGCAGTAAGAGAATCCCAGTGCCTAACACTGTTCTCATGTGACTTACAAAAACAGTTCCTGCAAAGAATCACTAAAAGAGCTGTATCTTGTAAACACATCATACCTGAGGTTAATCCCAAAAATTTTGCTTTCATGGATTCTATGTGCAGTTAGAGTATTGTAAAAAATAAAACAGAAGCTCCACTATCGTTTGCCACTCAGTCAGTGC
This sequence comes from Oophaga sylvatica, assembly GCA_033576555.1. Classification (NCBI taxonomy): domain Eukaryota; kingdom Metazoa; phylum Chordata; class Amphibia; order Anura; family Dendrobatidae; genus Oophaga; species Oophaga sylvatica. The sequence goes on along the minus strand of JARQOD010001058.1, from coordinate 43,423 downwards.
AGCTACGCTAGGAACTTATTGCACTAACTCAACAAAAATGCAAGGGGCATATATGGCTATTATAGGGCATTATCTGTAGGGTTAAATATATATTAAACAGTGATAATAGTTATTAACCCTATATTAACATTTATATTATAAAGTGCATAAAACAAATATTGGGTATAACACTACCTAAATGTGTGTAGTTAAGTGTAAAATGTTTACATAAACTATAATAAGGTTATGCGTAACAACTTAGGTGAGTTTGTAATTGTATTTTTTTTTTTTTTTATTAATTAAAAGGAATGTTAAGTCCATGACAAAGAGTCATAGAGAATATTAATATCTTATTATATTAAAATATATTTACTCCTTATCCCGAATATAAAGTGCTATTTCTCATATTCCTAAGTGTAAAAGTGCAAAAAAGTATTCACATAAAAATATTTACCATAAAAGTAAGGACATGTAGACCATATATTAACGTGCAATTACACCTTATCCCAAACATAACGTGCAATTACTCATATTCCTAAATGTAATAGTGCAAAAAAAGTTTAATTTTTTCTAAATGTTTTGATATGTAAATTATTCATAAAAATTCCCTTAAAAAGCGTGTATGACATATACCAATATATAGAAAAATTACACCTCTAGATTGTTTAACCCCTCTCTGCCATCAGACGTACTATTCCGTCCATGTGACCCTGGACCTTATTCCCATGGACGGAATAGTACGTCATGGGCGATCAGCTGCGCTCCCGGGGGGAGCGCAGCTGATCGCCGCCGGGTGTCAGCTGATTATCACAGCTGACACCCGTGACTGGGTGTCAGGAGCTGTCACGGACCGCTCCCGGCACATTAACCCCTGGCACACCGCGATCAAACATGATCGCGGGGAGGATCGCGCAGGCAGGGGGCTCCCTGCGCGCTCCCCTGAGACCCTCAGAGCAGCGCGATGTGTCGCGCTGTTCCGAGGGTCCATCCTCCCTCCAGGTCCCCGGATCCAAGATGGCGCCGGGGTCCTGCAGGGAGGCGGCTTCTTCAGTGCCTGCTAAGAGCAGGCGCTGGGGAAGCCTGCAGCAGTGCCAGAGCGATCGCTGGTGTGACAGTGTGCTATGCACACTGTCACACCAGCGATCTGCTAAAATACAGTGATGTCCCACCCTGGGACAAAGTATAAAAGTAAAAAAAATAAAAAGTGGTAAAAAAAAATCATAAAAAAAAAAAAAATATTCCCCAATAAATTCATTCTTTCCTGTAAATAAAAAAACCAAAACAATAGAAGTACACATATTTGGTATCGCCGCGTCCGTAACGACCCCCCCTATAAAACTGTCCCACTAGTTAACCCCTTTAATGAACCCCTTAAAAAAAAAAAAAGAAAACGAAGCAAAAAATCAATGCTTTATCATCATACCGCTGAACAAAAAGTGGAATAACACGCGATCAAAAAGACCGAGATAAATAACCATGGTACCGCTGAAAACGTCATCTTGTCCCGCAAAAAAGGAGCTGTCACACAGCATCATCAGCGAAAAAATAAAAAAGTTATAGCTCGCAGAATAAAGCGATGCAAAAATAATAATTTTTTATATAAAATTGTTTTCATGCTATAAAAGCACCAAAACATAAAAAAATTATATAAATAAGGTATCACCGTAATCGTACTGACCCGAAGAATAAAACTGCTTTATCAATTTTACCACACGCGGAACGGTACAAACGCCTCCCCCAAAAGAAATTCATGAATTGCTGATTTTTGTTCATTCTAACCTCCCAAAAATCGAAATAAAAAGCGATCAAAAAATGTCACATGCTCAAAAATGGTACCAATAAAAACGTCACCTCGTCCCGCAAAAAATAAGACCTCACATGACTCTGTGGGTCAAAATATGCAAAAATTATAGCTCTCAAAATGTGGTGATGCAAAAAACTATTTTTTGCAATAAAAAGCGTCTTTTAGCGTGACAGCTGCCAATCATAAAAACCCGCTATAAATAGTAAATCAAACCCCCCTTTATCACCCCCTTAGTTAGGGAAAAATAATAAAATAAAAAAATGTATTTATTTCCATTTTCCCGTTAGGGTTAGGGTTGCGGCTAAAGTTAGGGTTAGGGTTGGCGCTAACGTTAGGATTAGGATTAGGGTTGGGATTACGGTTAGGGATGTGTTAGGGTTAGGTTTGTGGTTAGGGTTGGGACTAGGGTTAGGGGTGTGTTGGGGTTAGGGTTGGAGTTAGAATTGGGGGGTTTCCGCTGTTTAGGCACATCAGGGGCTCTCCAAATGTGACATGGCGTCTGATCTCAATTCCAGCCAATTCTGCGTTGAAAAAGTCAAACGGTGCTCCTTCACTTCTGAGCTCTGCCATGCGCCCAAACAGTAGTTTACTCCCGCATATGGGGTATCAGCGTACTCTGGACCACAAGAGTTATTGTGCAATTTGTCCTATTTCTTCTGTTACCCTTGGGAAAATAAAAAACTGGGGGCGACAAAATCATTTTTGTAAAAAAAAAAATGATTTTTTTGTTTTTACAGCTGTATGTTATAAAACTTCTGTGAAGCACTTGGAGCTTCATAGCGCTCACCACACTTCTAGATAAGTTCCTTGTGGGGTCTATTTTCCAAAATGGGGTCACTTGTGGGGGGTTTCCACTGTTTAGGCGCATCAGGGGCTCTCCAAATGCGACATGACGCCCCCAGACCATTCCATCAAAGTCTGCAATCGAAAACGTCACTACTTCCCTTCCGAGCCCCGACGTGCGCCCATACAGTAGTTTACTCCCACATATTGGGTATCAGCATACTCAGGACAAATTGGACAACAACTTTTGGGTCCAATTTCTCCTGTTACCCTTGTGAAAATAAAATATTGGGGGCGAAAAAATCATTTTTGTAAAAAAAAAAAGGATTTTTTATTTTTACGGCTGTACGTTATAAACTTCTGTGAAGCACTTCGGGTTCAAAGTGCTCACCACACATCTAGATAAGTTCCTTGTGGGGTCTATTTTCCAAAATGGGGTCACTTGTGGGGGGTTTCCACTGTTTAGATTCATCAGGGGCTCTCCATATGCGACATGACTCCCCCAGACCATTCCATCAAAGTCTGCAATCCAAAACGTCACTACTTCCCTTCCGAGCCCCGACGTGCGCCCATACAGTAGTTTACTCCCACATATTGGGTATCAGCGTACTCAGGACAAATTGGACAACAACTTTTGGGGTCCAATTTCTCCTGTTACACTTGTGAAAATAAAATATTGGGGGCGAAAAAATCATTTTTGTAAAAAAAAAAAAGGATTTTTTATTTTTACGGCTGTACGTTATAAACTTCTGTGAAGCACTTCGGGGTTCAAAGTGCTCACCACACATATAGATAAGTTCCTTGTGGGTCTATTTTCCAAAATGGGGTCACTTGTGGGGGGTTTCCACTGTTTAGACGCATCAGGGGCTCTCCAAATGCAACATGACTCCCCCAGACCATTCCATCAAAGTCTGCAATCCAAAACGTCACTACTTCCCTTCCGAGCCCCGACGTGCACCCATACAGTAGTTTACTCCCACATATTGGGTATCAGCGTACTCAGGACAAATTGGACAACAACTTTTGGGGTCCAATTTCTCCTGTTACCCTTGTGAAAATAAAATATTGAGGGCGAAAAAATCATTTTTGTAAAAAAAAAAAAAGGATTTTTTATTTTACGGCTGTACGTTATAAACTTCTGTGAAGCACTTTGGGGTTCAAAGTGCTCACCACACATCTAGATAAGTTCCTTGAGGGGTCTAGTTTCCAAAATGGTGTCATTTGTGGGGGTTTCCACTGTTTAGGCATATCAGGAGCTCTCCAAACACGACATGGCATCCAGCCAATTCTGCGTTGAAAAAGTCAAACGGCGCTCCTTCCCTTCCAAACTCTGCCATGCACCCAAACAGTGGTTTACTCCCACATATGGGGTATCAGCGCACTCAGGACAAATTGCACAATAACTTTTGGAGTCTTGTTACCCTTGGGGAAATAAAAATTGGGGTGAAAAAATCAATTTTGTGGAAAAAATATGATTTTTAATTTTACGGCTCTACGTTATAAACTTGTGTGAAGCACTTGGGGGTTCAAATTGCTAACCAAAGATCTAGATAAGTTCCTTAGGGGTCTAGTTTCCCAAATGGGGGCACTTGTTGGGGGTTTCCACTGTTTAGGCACAGCAGGGGCTCTCCAAATGCAACATGGCGTCCAATCTCAATTCCAGCCAATTTTGGTTGGAAAAAGTCAAATGGTGCTCCTTCCATTCCGAGCTCTGCCATGCGCCCAAACAGTGGTTCCCCCCACATATGGGGTATCAGCGTACTCAGGACAAATTGGACAACAAATTTTGTGGTCCAATTTCTCCTGTTACCCTTGGGAAAATAAAAAATTAGTGACTAAGTGATAATTTTTGTGGGAAAAAAATAGGATTTTTTATTTCATGCTCGGGCATTATAAACTTGTGTGAAGCACTTGGGGTTCAAAGTGCTCACCAAAGATCTAGATAAGTTCCTTATGGGGTCTAGCTTCCAAAATGGGGTCACTTGTGGGGGGTTTCCACTGTTTAGGCTCATCTGGGGCACTACAAATGGAACATAACCCCCATCAATGTTTTCATTCTAAAACGTTACTACTTCCTTTCCAAGCCCTGCCGTGCGCCCAAACAGTTCCCCCCCCCCACATATGGGGTATCAGCGTACTCAGGACAAATTGGAAAACAACTTTTGGGGTCCAATTTCCTTGGGAAAAATCAAAAATTTGGGACTAAAAAATCATTTTTGTGGAAAATTGTTGTTTTTTTTTTCACACCCAGGCATTATAAACTTTTGTGAAACACTTTGGGGTTCAAAGTGCTCACAACAGATCTAGATAAGTTCCTTAGGGGGTCTAGTTTCCAAAATGGTGCCACTTGTGGGGGTTTCCACTGTTTAGGCATATCAGGGGCTCTCCAAACATGACATGGCGTCCAATCTCAATTCCAGCCAATTTTAGTTTGAAAAAGTCAAACGGCGCTCCTTCCCTTACGAGCTCTGCCGTGTGCCCAAACAGTGGTTTTCCCCCACATATGGGGTATTGGCGTACTCAGGAGAAATTGCACAACAACTTTATCTGCCCATTTTCTCCTTTTACCCTTGTGAAAATAAAAAAAACGTTTGTAAAAGATCATTTTTGTGGCTAAAAAGTTAAATATTAATTTTTTCCTTCCACATTGCTTCAGCTCCTGTGAAGTACCTGAAGGGTTATTAAACTTCTTGAATGTGGTTTTGAGTACCTTGAGGGGTGCAGTTTTTAGAATGGTGTCACTTTTGGGTATTTTCTGCCATATAGACCCCTCAAAGTGACTTCAAATGTGAGGTGGTCCCTAAAAAAATGGCTTTGTAAATTTTGTTGTAAAAATGAGAAATCACTGGTCAACTTTTAACCCTTATAATTTCCTAACAAAAAAAAATGTTGGTTCCAAAATTGTGCTGATGTAAAGTAGACATGTGGGAAATGTTATTTATTAACTATTTTGTGTGACATATCTCTCTGTTTTAAGGGAAAAAAAATTCAAAGTTTGAAAATTGAAAAATTTTCAAAATTTTCGCCATATTTGCGTTTTTTTCAAAAATAAACACAAGGTATATCGAAGAAATTTTACTTCTAACGTGAAGTACAATATGTCACGAGAAAACAATCTCAGAATCGCGAAGATCCGTTGAAGCGTTCCAGAGTTATAACCTCATAAAGAGACAGTGATCAGAATTGTAAAAATTGGCCCGGTCATTAACGTGCAAACCACCCTTGGGGTGAAGGGGTTAAGGAGAAAAAGAATTTAAAAAAAAATTTCCCCACAGAAAAAAATTCTCTGAAAAGGTCTTTTCACAAAAAATAGTCATTTGCCTTCCTCCTGTTTTTCTTTCATCTTTCTGGAATAAGAAGTCCCAAGAGATGAACAATCCTCCACACAGAAGAGCCAGCCATCAACCTCCATCCACATCCAAATCCACGTCACCATCCGGACCATCAAAAAAGCAGTAAGTATCAATGAATTGAAGAACCTAAGACTCAATAAAAAAACATATTAAAACCAAATAATAAATAAATAACAAACAAGACATAAATAGATAATCACACTATATAAAAATAAAATATTTAAAGGAAAGAGGCAAAGCTTAAAACTTCATTCAACCCGTTAGTCTGGACTGAACCCATGTTGAAAATCCATCTGGCCTCTAATTGGGCCAAATTTTTTCTCCAAGTCTCTCCTCTCTGGTCTATGAGGAACTTATTAATTCCTATCACCTTTAGAAGTTTGGCATTGCAATCATGAACACGTTTAAAGTGTCTCAGTATTGGTTTCAACTCCGAGATTTCCATATTTTCACGAGCATTAGTTATGTCCCTGTAATATTCTCTCATTCAAGTTTTAAGTGGTCTGGATGTAAGACCCACATAGACTTTTCCAAAGGGACAGACTGCATAGTATATGACACCTATGTGTTAGGGGTCCAGTTCCCACTTCTGCACAAGGGGAATCTTGAGCTATCCCAGCTGCGGTCTCTCATTCATCTCCGGCCACAGTGGACTCTGCTCAGCTTAGACATTGGTCCCAGCGTCTCGCCCAGTCTAACAGTGTGCAGAGAATTACTGCTGCATCTCCAGGCTTTGCTATTGTGGTCAGTACTGGTTAGTGGCAAGCAGACGTCTTTAGGACAAAGTCCTTGTTTTCCCCCTTCTGAGCATGCCCAGGATGAGATATCTCATTGGAGATCAGGGGTCACATGCTCAGGTACTACAGCAGCTCCTATTGGTCCGCCAGGAAGGTCCTGTGACTACTGGTGTTCTGGAACAGTTTCATTGGTCCTTGTTTCTGGCAGGTCCTGTAGCTGTTACTATCAAAGGGTGGCATGCCTGGACCGCCATGCGCTAGTGTCAACCATTATATGCTTAGCGCCAGTGTGGTCATGCATGTGTGTGGTTAGGGCCCGGCTGAAATAAGCCCCTAGAATACCGACTTAATCGGTGAGAAGTTTGGTATGCTAGCTGGTCAGGGTCGGTGTCCTAGATGCCCTAGATTACTGGCATAACCGGTGAGGAGTTTGATTGCCGTATTCAGGGCCTGGCGTTCAGACGCCATAGATTGCGGGTGACTCCCGCGAGGACATTAGCGCATGATCACGTTCTATGTTTGCTTAGCAGTTAACTGTGTACCTGGGTGCCTGACAGGACACAGAAGTTTGTCTCAGCGGCTCTGTGACGTAACAGGGTTCGCTTTTAACGCTAGACAGAGCCCTAACGTGTTTATTTTGCAACTCAGTTGTGTTCAGTGAGTTCGCACACATCGCCATATAGCGCTGCGACATTCCTAGCGGCTCTGTGGATTAACAGAGTTCGCACATATTGCCACAGCGCGTTACGGCGTTTATTTTGGCGACTCTGCGGGATAACAGAGTTCGCTTCTTGCGCCATTTTACTAGCAGCAGGCTCCGCCTGCACGGTGGACCCCGGGCTGCGAACGCACCTCTCCACATCATATATTTGGTGCGTTCCGCAGACCCTAACATAACACTAGCGCCAGGGTTTGGCTAGTAAAATGGCGGATGACCAGCGTCTACTACGGGACATCCAGCAGCTGGAGGGTAGGTTGGCGGCTCTTGAGCGCACAACCTCAGCTGTGGATGTTACCGCAGTCGCTGTTCAGGCTGCTAGCGTGGCTGCAGCCAGTGTGTCCACTGCCACCTCTGCCCCCACAATATCCCACCTCCCGCTTCTAGACAAGTTTGCTGGTGACAGCAAGCAATGTCGGGGATTCGTGAGTCAGTGCTCTATACAACTCGAGCTTCTGGCTGCACGTTTCCCCACGGATCGGGCACAAGTGGGCTTTGTAATATCTCTTCTGTCGGACAGAGCGTTGGAGTGGGCCACCCCGCTGTGGGAGCGTGACGACCGTGTGGTGCGGAGTGCTCCTCGTTTTCTGGAGGCTCTAAAAAAGGTCTTTCTAGGACCTCAGGTTACCCACGATACGGCGCTCCAACTTCTGGCAAGTTCACAGGGTTCGTCCTTGGTCAGCTGTTTTGCTGTCCAATTTCGGACTCTGTCCTCGGAGTTGGACTGGCCGGATAAAGTCCTCATTCCCGTGTTTTGGAGAGGACTAGCAGGCCATGTGAAAGACACCTTGGCTACCAGGGAGATTCCCGCCACACTGGAGAAGCTTATCGCCATATCTACTCGCATCGACCTCCGTTTTCACAAGCGGAGGTTGGAGCAGTCCCAGTGTAGGCAGAGGTTTCGGCTGGCTTCCACCTTTGCCAGACCTCTAGAATCTTCCAGCCAGGCGCCCGACTCCCATGAGGCCATGGAGGTTTCTCCAGCAGGACCTAAGTCCCAGGCCGCTCGAGTACCCGTGGTCTGTAACATCTGCCAGCAGTTAGGACATTATGCCAACAAATGTCCACAGCGGTCGGGAAAACGGTCGCGTCTAATGACCTTGGGAGGAGGTTCACTAGACACTGCGGAATTTTCCACCAAGTTGTCCTTTAAGGGGATTTAATTAATTACAGTAGGTCCATCCACGTTCACCGCCGAGCTCTGTGTGGATTCTGGAGCCGAGGGGAATTTCATGTCCTCTGCATTTGCCCTCCTCCACACTATACCTCTGGTGATGCTCGCCAAACCGATGACTGTGCGAGTAGTGAATGGATCAACTCTGCCCTCACAAATCACCCACCAGACGATCCCTCTCACTTTATCTATGTCCCCTTCCCATCAGGAGAGTATTTCTTTTCTTGTCCTGCCCGAGGGAATAGACGAGGTGTTGTTGGGAGTACCTTGGCTCCATTACCACTCTCCCCATATTGAGTGGTCCTCTTGGAGGATACTGGGTTGGGGTGATTCATGTAGAGGCAGGTGCGTCATGGAAGTGCATTCAGGTCATGTCACGACGTATAACAGATATATTCAAAGATAGCAACCTATATCTAATGTGACATAATTCTAAATTTCATATAATAGAGAAAATCAACATGTATACATAGTATCTGCCAGCATTGTCTTACCTGACATAATATCCTATGTATTGTGGGTCAATACTGTGTACGTGTCACGCTGTCTCTGGATAGAGGTGGACCGGGGTCTATGCTGACCCTGAACTGGGGTCCTGACTAGTCCCTCTACCTGGAGGTACTGTTAATGGTACAGAGGTCCAGGCCGCCAGCGTAACCCTGTCTTCTGTAGATCCCTGACCACTGTAATCTAGTCCTGAGAAGGACCCTGATTACCACCACAGGGAATGGGCAGGTCACAGCACTCAGCTGTGCGAAGTCAGGGTGTGTAATCACGACGATCTCCGCCGCGACACACCCGTGACAGGTCACCACCAGAGAGATACCCGTAGATCTCACTTCTCTTCCTCAGTGTTATTGGTCATATGCAGACGTTTTCTCCAAGAAGGCGGCGGATACTCTTCCACCTCATCGCCCCTACGACTGTCCTATTGATCTCTTGCCTGGTGCAGAACCTCCTCGGGGGAGAGTCTACCCCCTCTCGCTTCCTGAGATGGAGGCCATGTCCCAGTATATTCAGGAGAATCTGGCAAGAGGGTTCATTATTAAGTCGGTGTCACCAGCAGGGGCGGGGTTCTTCTTTGTGCAAAAGAAGAATGGAGAATTACGTCCATGTATTGACTACAGGGGTCTTAACGCTATCACCGTCAAGAATAAGTACCCGTTACCCCTAATCTCTGAGCTCTTTGATAGGCTCCGAGGAGCAAGAGTATTCACCAAGCTTGATCTACGTGGTGCCTATAACCTAATTCGCATCCGTGAGGGGACGAGTGGAAGACAGCTTTTAATACCAGGGATGGGCATAATGAATACTTGGTGATGCCCTTCGGGCTCTGTAATGCTCCCGCTGTTTTCCAAGACTTTGTCAATGATATCTTCTGGGATATGCTCTCCACCTCTGTAGTAGTCTATCTGGATGATATTCTCATCTTTTCACCAGATATAGACTCTCACCGGAGGGATGACAACAAAGTCTTCGACCTCTTACTGGCAAACTCCCTCTATGCCAAGCTGGAGAAATGTGTGTTTGAGCAGGAGTCCTTACCTTTCCTGGGCTATATCATCTCTGCCCAGGGATTGGCTATGGATCCTGCCAAACTACAGGCTGTAATGGACTGGCAAGAACCCCATTCTCTTAAAGCGGTGCAGCGCTTTATGGTGTTCATTAATTATTATTGCCAGTTCATTCCCCATTTCTCGACTTTGGTAGCTCCCTTGGTAGCCCTCACCAAGAAGGGAGCAAATCCCAAGTTGTGGTCTGAGGAGGTCTCCAAGGTGTTCTCTTCCATCAAGTCGCATTTTGCCAGTGCTCCCATATTACATCGCCCTGATGTTGATAAGCCGTTTATTTTAGAGGTGGACGCCTCTTCTGTTGGTGCTGGAGCAGTCCTTTATCAAAAGGATGCTCAAGGTCGGAAGCATCCCTGCTTCTTCTTTTCTAAGACCTTTACACCAGCAGAGAGGAATTATTCCATCGGGGACAGGGAGTTGCTGGCTATGAAGTTGGCCTTCTCTGAGTGGAGACATCTTCTGGAGGGGGCTCGTTTTCCCTTCCAAGTCTTCACCAACCACAAAAACTTGGTATATTTGCAAACGGCTCAGCGGCTAAATTCTCGCCAGGCCAGATGGTCCTTATTCTTCTCCCGGTTCCACTTCACCCTCCATTTTCTCTCCGGTGAGAAGAATGTTCGGGCTGACGCTCTCTCTCGCTCCTTAGTGTCATCAGAGGAGGAGGAGCCTCGGCTTATTGTCCCCGAAGAGAGCCTGAGAACTGTAGCCCCGGTTTCGCTAGAGTCTGTGCCTCCGGGCAAGACTTTTGTGCCCACTAATTTGCGACCGGAGGTACTCTCTTGGGCACACTCGTCCAGGGTGGGTGGACACTTTGGGGCAAAGAGGACAACTGAGTTATTGGCAAGGACATACTGGTGGCCACATATGGTCCGTGACGTCAGGGAGTATGTTCAGGCGTGTGTCTCCTGCGCCAGGAACAAGTCCTCTCGACAACGGCCAGCTGGGTTACTTTTTCCTTTGCCGGTGGCAGACAGGCCTTGGGAGATGGTCGGGATGGATTTTGTGGTGGGCTTACCTAAGTCTCGGGGTTGCACTATCATTTGGGTGATCACCGACCACTTCTCCAAAATGGTGCACTTAGTGCCGCTACCATGGTTACCTTCTGCACGGGCCTTGGCAGCATTGTTTATTAGACACATCTTCCGTCTACACGGTATGCCAGACAAGATTGTCAGCGATCGAGGTCCCCAATTTGCGTCTCGGTTCTGGAGAGAGTTGTGTCATGTACTCTGCATTGAGTTGAACCTCTCCTCTGCATATCATCCCGAGATGAATGGGTTGGTAGAGAGGGCCAACCAGACCTTGGTCACCTACTTGCGATATTTTGTCTCTGCCAGGCAGGATGACTGGGCATCCTTGCTCCCGTGGGCGGAGTTTGCGCTAAACAATGCTGTGGCTGACTCCACCGGACAGACCCCATTCCTCTTAAATTACGGCCAGCATCCGCGGGTACCTGTGCCCATGCCCGTGGCTTACGCCGACTCCAGGGTGGCAGACTGGGCTGTGGAAGCATGGGACATATGGGACCGCACCCAGGATGCCATTCAGGCTTCCAAGGAGAGGATGAGGTCTTCTACCGATGCCCATCGGCGTCCCGCTCCGACATTTGCTCATGGCGACCTAGTGTGGCTCTCTGCCCGAAACATCAGGCTACGGGTGGAATGCACTAAGTTGGCACCCCGCTATTTGGGTCCCTTCAAGGTCCTTGAGCAGGTGAACCCTGTGGTTTACCGTTTGGCCCTTCCGCCTCGCCTTGGTATCTCCGACACCTTCCATGTGTCCCTCCTAAAACCCGTGGTCATCTCCCGGTTGCCTGAGTCATCTGTCGGGACGTCGGGTTCGTCTTCGGACGACTACGAGGTGAATGCCATTGTAGGGTGCAAGGTGGTAAGGGGAAAAAATTTTTTTCTGATGGATTGGAGGGGTTATGGGCCTGAGGATAGGTCCTGGGAGCCTGCCGAGCATGTTCATGCTCCACAGCTCATCGCTGCCTTTGAGCGTAGCGAGGCCCAGAGAAGGGGGGCCCTAGGAGGGGGGTAATGTTAGAGGTCGAGTTCCTGCTTCTGCAGAAGGGGAATCTCGAGCTATCCCAGCTGCGGTCTCCCATTCATCTCCGGCTGCAGTGGACTCTGCTCAGCTTAGACATTGGTCCCAGTGTCTCGCCCAGTCTAACAGTGTGCAGAGAATTACTGCTGCATCTCCAGGCTCTGCTATTGAGGCCAGTACTGGTTAGCGGCGAGCAGACGTCTTTAGGACAAAGTCCTTGTTTTCCCCTTCTGAGCATGCCCAGGGTGAGATATCTCATTGGAGATCAGGGGTCACATGCTCAGGTACTGCAGCAGCTCCTATTGGTCTGCCAGGAAGGTCCTGTGACTACTGTTGTTCTGGAACAGTTTCATTGGTCCTTGTTTCTGGCAGGTCCTGTAGCTGTTACTATAAAAGGGTGGCATGCCTGGCGCCAGTGTGGTCATGCGTGTGTGTGGTTAGGGCCCGGCTGAAATAAGCTCCTAGAATACCGACTTAATCGGTGAGGAGTTTGGTATGCTAGCTGGTCAGGGTCGGTGTCCTAGATGCCCTAGATTACCGGCATAACCAGTGAGGAGTTTGATTGCCGTATTCAGGGTCTGGCGTTCAGATGCCATAGATTGCTGGTGACTCCCGCGAGGACATTAGCGCATGATCACGCTCTATGTTCGCTTAGCAGTTAACTGTGTACCTGGGTGCCTGACAGGACACAGCACTTTTCCTCAGCGGCTCTGTGACTTAACAGGGTTCGCTTTTAACGCTAGACAGCGCCCTAGCGTGTTCATTTTGCAACTCAGTTGTGTTCAGTGAGTTCGCACACATCGCCATATAGCGCTGCGGCACTCCTAGCGGCTCTGTGGATTAACAGAGTTCGCACATATTGCCACAGCGCGTTACGGCGTTTATTTTGGCGAATCTGCGGGATAACAGAGTTCGCTTCTTGCGCCATTTTACTAGCAGCAGGCTCCGCCTGCACGGTGGACCCCGGGCTGCGAACGCACCTCTCCACATCATATATTTGGTGCGTTCCGCAGACTATAACACTATGTTATTGCACGTGACATGTTGAGTGATGGTAAACGTCTTAGTACCATCACTGGATTTAAATGTCAATTTAAATGTTTTTGTAAGTCACGTGAGAACTCGGTCCTTCACTTACCCGCCCTGTCCTGCGGTGAGCGCTCCCTTCTGATGTCGGGCTGTGAGTTTCCATGGTGACACGTCCACAGTGTCACTGGCTTCGCCCCCCCATTCTGAGACATCGGATGGGGGTGTGGATCAGTGATGTGGAACGCCAATCCGCACTGACGTCACTCCCCCATACATCGATGCGAGCTCCATTACATACCGCTGCCACCACTGTTAAGACCGGACTATGAATAGATCTAATATCTATACTCCATACCGACACATCCCCCAGGAAGAAGCTAACGTGAAATGCACGTTGGGGCGTTATTACTGCATCACAGGTCAGGTACACATACAATTGTGCTCATTGTGTTTGGAAACCACCTTCACTTTAGCAATGACTTGTTCATAACAATGCATGTTTTACTAACCTTAGCCGCCATGCACATTTGCACTTTGCTAGCAACTATACACTAATGGATAGTGTTTTAAAATAGATGAATTACCATTCTACTATAGACTGAATATTAATGCACTAAGCACTTTCCTTTGTATTAAGGGCAGACATTAAATATAGTCTGTTACAATAATTAACCTTTGTCTGCATACAAGTGTCATTGAATAAACTTCATATATATGAAATATGAAATGTAGGTTTTTCAAAATCATATGTACTCAACATTATGACATTTTGACTTTATTCAAGGACTATATGCAGTAGGAGTTGTTTATTTATTGTCTTATCTGATCTGTGGTTAGCAGTATATTTTTGCACTTGTATCTCCGTTATCTACTTTTTAACGTGTTTCTTAATAAAGATGTATTTTTCTTGTGATTAATTGGTGTAAGCTTCCAGTTTTTTGCAGGGTTATAATGAACTTTTAGGAAGTACCAGTACTAGGCCTGTTTTTTTGATAGATTCTAATATATTCTGTACTTCGTTTACAGTTAATGCATTTCTTGGCTTCATGGAAACCAAAGCTAGAGACACATCCTGGCTATCATGTATAGATTCAGTTTTTAAGTGAGATAGAGCGCAAAATGTAACTAGTGAAAGTGGGCAAAAAATGGAGTTTAAAAATATCTTTTAAAGAAGATAACTCGTACCTGGTGGAACAAAGCCGCGAAAGGTCAGAGAGGCCCAGCGCCTGTGCACTGCAGTACTTTGCTCTGCCCTCAAAAGGGCAGAGAATAACGCCTGCGCAGGAGCACGCCAGAAGTAAGGAAGAGGACGTCATCGCTAGAAGATGGAAGGCCCAGATCTGGACCGCGATGCCCATCGGACCGGACCAAATTGGACCCCCCCCCCCCCGGGTGAGTATAATATTAATCGTTTTTCTTATCTTTCAGGTTACATCGGGGGGCTTATCTACAGCATTACAGAATACTGTAGATAAGCCCCTAATGGCGGTGGCTGCAGCTGATATACGAAAAATGGGGTGACAGATTCCCTTTAAGCCAGCAGATAAAGGGGGAAACATTGTTATCTGGCCGCAGGTGCAATATGAAAAAGAAGCACTGAGACAGTTTAGAGAAACAAGTTGCTATAAGAGATTAGTTTATAATCCTGCACTGGCGTTTCAGAATGAACTACAAGCAATAATGGACAAAGCTTTCCAGGAAGGTACCATTACGAAGGATTTGAGAGATAATTTGATACCGATATATCCAAAAACAGCATGTATATATTTTATTCCGAAGATCCATAAGAGCCGGTCTAACCCTCCTGGACGACCTATAGTTTCAGGTAATGGCTGCCTGTGTGAAGGAATATGTATGTACCTTGATTTCTATCTGAAACCCCTGGCTCAGATATTGCCATCATACATCAGGGACACCGGTGATGTGTTAAGTAAGGTAGAGAGGATACCAATTGATAAAGACATGTGGCTGGTCACTCTTGATGTTGAGTCATAGTACATGTCTATACAACATAAAAATGGCATAAAGGCAGCCCAGACATTCCTGACAATGACTGATCACAATACGGTCCTCATTGACTTTCTTATCTCTCTCCTCAAACTCACACTGGAACACAATTATTTAATCTTCAAGAATACGGTGTATTTACAGCAACGTGGTACAGCAATGGGAGCTTGCTTTTGCCCCCTCATATGCAAATTTGTTCTTGGGATTATGGGAAAGAACCATTTTCTTCACTAATCCAATTGCATACATTGAAAGGGTCCTGTTCTGGGCAGGCTACATAGATGATATTCTCATGATTTGGCAAGGCACTGAACAGGACCTCTTAGCGTTTTTGGAAATACTCAATGATAATCCAATGAACATCAAGTTAACCTGTAAATTCAGCCAAGACAAAATTTAATTTTTGGACATACTGATTTCTAGGGGTTCTCAAAACCTGTTAGAAACAGATGTCTATCGCAAGGACACAGTTGTAAACTCACTACTGCACGCATCCTCTTCACATCCTCAACCGCTGCTAAATGAAATACCAACTGGCCAATTCTTGCACATTAGAAGAATTTGTTCTAATGACCATTTCTTCCATAAACAGGCAGAAGATCTTGTAACAAGATTCAGAGATAGAGGCTACTCAAAAAGAAGTATCAAAAGAGGCCTCAAGAGGGCTTCAGCAGAAAAGAGAACTGACCTCTTGCAACCAAAAACAATGAATGAACAGAAGGTGAGATTCATCTCAACTTATAGTGAAAAATGGTCAGATATGAGATGTGCCATAGAGAAGTACTGGTCTATACTAAAAACAGACCAGATCATTACAAGACATCTGAATGATGTTCCCTCCGTCGGAGAGCACGCAATTTAAGAGACATATTGATCCACAGGTACCACACTGGACAGGAAGTAGAAAAAGCCTTTGGCTCAAAAGGACCGAGATGGGGATTCTACCCATGCAATGATTGCATTGCTTGTCCTATTATGCAAAGAGCCTTGACATTTAAATCCAGTGATGGTACTAAGACGTTTACCATCACTCAACATATCACGTGCAATAACATAGGTGTCATATACTATGCAGTCTGTCCCTGTGGAAAAATCTATGTGGGTCTTACATCCAGACCACTTAAAACTCGAATAAGAGAACATTACAGGGACATAACTAATGCTCGTGATAATATGGAAATCTCGAAGTTCAAACCAATACCGAGACACTTTAAACTTGTTCATATTTGCAATGCCAAACTTCTAAAGGTGACAGGAATTGATAAGGTCCTCATAGACCAGAGAGGAGGGAATTGGAGAAAAAATCTGGCCCAATTAGAGGCCAGATGGATTTTCAAGATAGGTTCAGTCCAGACTAACGGGTTGAATGAAGTTTTAAGGTTGTTATTTGGTTTTAATATACCGTATATACTCGTGTATAAGCCGAGATTTTCAGCACCTTTTTTCGTGCTGAAAATGCCCCCTCGGCTTATACACGAGTCATAGGGCAGAAACCAGCGGGGGGGGGGATGCCGCGGCAGGAGCCGGTGGCTGGGATCATACTCACCCCTCCCCGTGCCATCGCTGAACTTGCCTGCAATCCTGCGTTCTCCCCGTCTTCCTTCAGCTCTTCAGCACTGAGCGGTGACGTAATACCCGCTCATTAAGGTCATGTAATATGGACGCGACACCACTCCCATGGGCGTCGCCTCCATATTCATGGCCTTAATGAGCGGTATTACATTACCCTCAGTGCTTGAGAGAGCTGCAGGAAGACGGGGAGAACGCAGGATTGCAGGCAAGTTCAGCGATGGCACGGGGAGGGGTGAGTATGATGGAGGAGAGGACAAGGAGCACGGAACAGGACAGGGGGGAGAACGGTGGACGGGGGAAGCATAGAGGAGGACGGGGGAAGCTGGAGCAGGACGGGGAAGCATGGAGGAGGACAGGGGGAGAACGGAGGACGGGGAAGCATGGAACAGGACGGGGGGGGAGATCGGTGGACGGGGGAAGCGTGGAGGAGGACAGGGGAGGATGGAGGGCACAGTGGAGGACGGAGCAGGGTGGGGGGGTACAGAGGAGAATGGGGGAGCACAGAGCTGGATGGGGGAACAAGGAGCAGGACGGGGGCAGCACAGAGCAGGAGGGCAGTTTATACACCCGGCTTATACATGAGTCAATAATTTTTCCCAGTTTTTTGTGGCAAAATTAGGGGGTCGGCTTATACACGAGTATATACGGTATGTTTTTTTATTGAGTCTTAGGTTCTTCAATTCATTGATACTTACTGCTTTTTTGATGGTTCGGATCGTGGCCTGGATTTGGATGTGGATGTAGGTTGATGGCTGGCTCTTCTGTGTGGAGGATTGTTCATCTCTTGGGACTTCTTATTCCAGAAAGAAGAAAGAAAAACAGGAGGAATGTAAATGATTATTTTTTGTGAAAAGACCTTTTTAGAGAATTTTTTCTGTGAAAATTTTTTTTTAAAACTTTTTTTTCTGTCTCCTTAAACAAACTAAAGGTGTAATTTTTCTATATATGGGTTATATGTGAAACACACTAAGGGAATTTTTATGGATAATTTACATATTAAAAAAATATATATATATATATATTTTTTTTTCATTACATTTAGGAATATGAGTAATCGCATGTTATGTTTGGGATAATGTGTAATTACACTTTAATATATGGTCTACGTGTCCTTTTATTGTACACATTTTTATATAAAAAAAACTTTTTTGCTCTTTTGCACTAAGGAATATGAGAAATAGCACATTATATCCAGGATAAGAAGTAAATGCACTTTAATGTAATTAGATATTATTATTCTCTATAAGTCTTTGTCATGGACTTAACATTCTCTTTAGTAAAAAAAGGAAAATTTTTTACAATTACAAATTCACGTAAGTTATTATACATAACCTTATTATAGTTTATGTATACATTTTACACTTAACTACACACATTTAGGTAGTGTTATACTGTAATGCCGATATGTCTGTACCTTTTTTCCCCGGCGTTGCTTTGCATGTCTCTGCTTTAACCCTTTGAATCTTTCCCTCTAAGCAGCTGGGATACTTTTGTCTGTTACCTGTATGGATGCTGCTCAGTTCCCAGCTCTGCTGCGTAGCTGTACATGTGTTGTGATGTCTCTGCTCCCCTGCATGACCATCCGCATGTGCGATCCCTGGCTGCCGCTGTGGAAGCTATCCACGGGTTTCGAGGTCCTCTGCAGCTGGTGCATTACTTTCCACATGTGTCAAGGCTTGCAGCCGCTGCCAGGTGCCTAAAGCTGCAGTGCCTGTGCCGACTGTGCTGTAATGGTTTCTGTGTGTGCTTAGGGTGCCGCCGGCCGCACCTTCCCTGATTTTATTAGGGCTGTGTGTGTGCTTAATTGCTCTCCCCAGCCTATTGCTGAGGAGCAGCTTCTATATAAAGTTCCTCTTTCCTGTTGGGCGTTGCCAGCGCTTCACATTGAGTTCCTGAACCTAGCCATATGTGTGTGTGTTCAGCTCCTGCTCTGATTGCGATCAGTTCTGGGAGAGCTGATGCCCGTTGTCGTTTTTTTTGTTTTCCACCTGCTCTGGGGGCAAAATACCCAGATCTATTTCTGTTTTTGTCCTGTTTTTCCACTTGCTCTGGGGGCAGAGTACCCAGATCGCCTTTCCTGGAGGTTGCATATCTAGGCCTGTTCCTGTTGTGTCTTGTTTCCTGAATCCTTGATCCTGGATCTGTCCTGTACCTGACCCTGTCTGAACTGTGTCCTCTGTTATATTCCTGAATTCCCTCTGTGTCTGGAACCATGCACCCAGTGACTGAGTTTCCTGTAACTGTTATACTGTGAACTAATCTGGGTTCGTCTGTTAAAGATGCAGTCCGGTGTTTATGCTGAGCATCTACTATTCTGTGCTCAGCTTGCTATGTGGTGCTAGCTCCATCCGGCCCCAGTCCAACCCATTGGTTCTTGTACCATCACGCTTGAGTTCCCTCCTAGGTCTGATGCACGGAGCATGATGACCATAATTTGGAGCCTGATGACTGCTGCCTGGTGCTTGGAGATCGTGTCCGATGTCTGGAGTCTGGCTACCGAGACCCCTACCCAGACCCCTACCACCTCTGCCTGTTCCATGTCCTGATGTCCAGCCTGTATCCAGACTTTCTGTTGTCCAGCCTGTGTCCTGATGTCCTGAAGTCCAGCCTGCGTCCTCATGTCCCTGCTGTCATGTATGTTTCCTGATGTCCCTGATGTCCAGCCTGTGTCCTGATGTCCTGCCGGTTCCCTGAGGTCTACAGTGATGACGTCTGTCCCGGGTCAGTGTCTGATGTTCTCCTGCTGAGCCTGTGCTACGCCTGAGAGGCCATCCTAGTATGCAATGACTGCAAGGCCTGCCCTGCTACCAAGTCATATGCACCCCAGTAAGCTTTTCAACCCACATACTGGATGGGCCCTGGAAAATCCACTTCACATTATTCATTTTGTCCTCCCATTCTGTTTTTTTTTTTGCATTGACATTAAGTCATGCCCTGCTACCAAGTCGTATGCACCCCAATAAAGCCCAATCCCCCCTGGGAAGAAACATGGAGGAGGACCTCTTAAAAAAAAATGTCCCATTAAAAAGGAGTGGGTGTCCTGGACTTGTAATGCCCATACCCTAAGTATGTTGGCTGGCAAACATTTTCCCCTGTGGGGTACACCTCAACTTTTTCCATAACAAGTATTTTACACCCAGCATAACCACCCAACCTTGTGAGGAATTCGACACTGGCTGTAGCAGCACCAAACACGTTAACCCTGGTGATCTACTGGCGGCGGATGATGAGATGTGGAGGAAGGCCTGATTAAAAAAGAGGACCAATTTAAAGGAGAGGGTCTCCTAGGCTTGGAATGCCCATACACTAAGTATGTTGGCTGGCAAACATTTTCCCCTGTGGGGTGCACCTCAACCTTTTCCATAAGAAGTATTTAACATCCAACAAAAACACCCACCCTTGTTATGATTTTGACACTGGCTGTAGCAGCACAGAACAAGTAAACCCTGTTGATCTAGTGGAGGCGGATGATGAGACGTGGAGGAAGGCCTGATTAAAAACTAGGCCCAATTTAAGGCCATGTGCACACGTTGCGCAAATGCTTTTTTGCAATTTTGCAGAGCATTTGCGCAACTCCCCGCCGCAGGTAAAACGCATACGTAATTAGTATGTGTTTTCCCGCAAAACACAAGCATTTTGCAAGCGTAATTAGCTCGCAGAATGCTAGCGTTTTCCAAGCGATCTGTAGCATCGCTTGGAAAACTGATTGACAGGTTAATCACACTTGTCAAGCATAGTGCTTGACAATTATGATCAACTTAAATAATAAAAAAAAAAAAAATATTGATATACTCACCTTCCGGTGGCCCCCACAGCCTTCCCGCTCCTCAGCAACGCGGCCAGCAAGTTCCGTTTCCAGGGATGCATTGCGAGAATGACATTTGCAATGTCACAGTCACTCGACAGCGATGTCACAAAGGTCATTCCCGCAATGCATTCCTGGGAAGGGAAGATTCTGGCAGCGTGGCTGAGAGGCGGGAAGGCTGCTGGGGCCGCCGGAGGGTGAGTATATCAATATTTATTATTTTAATTCTATTTTTTACAGGGATATGGTACCCAGGGCCTGGAAAAGAGTCTCCTCCAGACCCTGGATACCAAGCGCACATGAAGTGCTCACTTCACGCATGGTGGGCATAGCCACATGCGTGAAGTGAGCTTTTCAATGCATTCCTATGACGGCGTAATCGCCACGATTATGCAAAAAAAATGAGCATGTGCTTATTTTTGCGCGAAGCGATTACGCTCCACAAAAATACGCAGTATGTGCACAGCAATGCGTAATCCCATAGGATTGCATGGGATGCATTTTCTAAGCGATTACGCCGCGTTAAAAAACGCAGCAAAAACGCTTAAAAAACGCTGCGTGGCCACATAGCCTAAAGGAGCGGGTCTCCTGCACTTGGAATGCCCATACACTAAGTGTGTTGGCTGGCAAACATTTTCCCCTGTGGGGTACACCCCAACCTTTTCCATAACAAGCATATCCACCCACCCTTGTTAGGAATTAGACACTGGCTGTAGCAGCACGGAACACGTTAACCCTGTTGATCTAGTGGTGGCGGATGATGAGACGTGGAGGAAGGCCTGATTGAAAACTAGGCCAAATTTAAAGGAGCTGGTCTCCTAGACTTGGAATGCCCATACACTGGCTGGCAAACATTTCCCCCTGGGAGTAGATATCAACAAAGTGTGTAAATTTTTTTTAGGGGCATCATAAACATCTTGCAAAACATTAACGTGGTTTCCTACACAGTTGCTGCTGGGAAGGTGCATTTTTTTAGTAAAAAAATGGTGGACGAATAGTTGGATGAAGTGATTAGGAAAGGGGCATGGTGATGACAGAAATGGGGAAGTACATGATTAATAACAGCAGTGGTTATAGGAGGTATGAGATACAGCCTACAGTGGTTCGTAATTTAGCCACCATCAATTACCAGAATCGGTTTCATGCCCGTCAGAAGTTCGGTTGTAACAGATGCGCGTGGGAGACTCGGCCTAAGAAATGCCCGTTCAAAATATGTTGCCAAACACGCACGTGTCTGTATAAAGAGCAAAGTGCAACAAAATCTCCAGATGCTGTATTAGAGAAAACAGATCAGTGTTGGAGGAAAACCAAACAAACTGATGGATGCTCGTGAAAAACTAAGTTTAAAGAGGAGTGCACCGTCCAGCACAAACTTCTTCATCTTCACCCATACATATAACCAATAAGATCCAAATGTCCCAGTCGAAAATTATTTTTCATAGTGTAACGAACACTGTTAAAGGAATGGCACAAAACGTACATAACCACGACTCTTGGAAACTCCTTTTTTACAAGATATGGACGATGATAGTATTGATGACGACTTTGCCACAAATTTACCACATCCGCACCAAGAAGATGAACATCACAGCTGCCAAAAATGTGCAAAAAAGGCCAGGAATGTCTGGAAAATCATTTTCTGTGGGGCAAAGTTACCCTCTTACTAAAGTGGTACAGAATGATGCATACACAGCACTCATGTCTACTCAGCGTGAAATGCTGATGTATTCTGATTTGTCCATGTCCACTTTTTGAAAGCGAGCAGAAAAGAAGGATGATATAGCGGGAAGACGTGATTTTTGTCAGTAAGGAGGTGATGTCAGGTACAGATAGGTCTCATCGCCATAGTGATGATATTGCAAACCATGCCATTATATCAGCTGTCCCAGGCCGAAGGTGTAGATGGAGAAGAGTAGGGGTCCTAGAATAGAGCCCTGGGGAGCACCGAAAGACAGCTGTCGAGGTCAGGAGGTGGTGTGGGAGAGGAAAACAATGAATGTCCCCCTAACAGTCTTGTTGTTTTTTAAAGACTCTGCCGATAACCCCAAAAAGGCTATTTGCACTACCGGCCATGCCTGCATCAGCAGGGGTAGCAAAACCACCATCCTTACCACCACCAGCATGATCAGGCACATGGCAGCAAAGCACCTGACTTTGTTGGTTGAACACCAGGCTCCATGAACAGTGTCTGCGGGTAATACCACTGTGTCTTCAGCTGTTGTGCGTACAAGCCAATCCCCTGTCCATGGTGCATGCAAAGATGCTTCTTGCCCTGCATCTGTAGTTGCACACAAACTCAACTAGCACTATTAACAATAACGTCCATGTCTTTGTCCCAACGCAGCGTTCAGTTGTCCTTGGAACGCAAGCCGAAATAAGCTGCCAGCACCACAGTACTAAATTCACACATTTCTCGTCTGCTTGCGATGGAAATGTTGCATTTTAGACTTGTGGAAGACCGAAGCTTTCCGCAACCTAATGGCGGTGACCGTAACAAGGTACTCAGTCCCCACCCGCCACTATTTCTCCCCGTCTGCCATAACGACAATGCACAAGCAAGCACGTCTCCCACAACATTACCCAGCCATCAACAATGCTGTTACAGGGAAATGGAACATAACCACGGACATGTGGACAAGTGCTTGTGGGCAGGGATGGTACATTTCCCTGACGACACACTGGGTTAGCGTTGAATAAGTCATGAGCCAGTCGGACATTGGGAGACGATGTATGAAGGAGGCTTTGTATGTCATAGTTAGGCTTTTGAACTGTAGCCTATGGGCAATAGGAATGCAGTGAAGGGCCTGGCAGAGAGGAGAGGCTGTGGAATAATGGTGGGACAGTTGGATTAGTCTGGAAGCAGAGTTTAGGATAGATTTGAGTTGTGCAAGAGTGATAGAGAGGAGGCCAGAGAGTATAAGGTTGCACTAGTCAAGGTGGGACATCACGAGGGTGTGCACAAATATTTTGAAGTTTCTTGGAAAGTACAGATCCAGGAAATGTTTTTGAGTTGTAGTTAGCTGGAGGAGGCATGTGATTGGATATGTAGCTTGAAAGAGAGGGTAGAGTCGAGGATCACCCCAAGGCCACAAACATGGTGTGCCATCCTGGTATTAAACAAATATGTGTCCCAAAACATTACCCGTGCCCTCCAGAATGCTGTTACTTGGAAAACTCAACCTAACCACAAACACGTGGACAAGTACTTGTGGTCAGGGACGGTACAGCTCACTGAGGGCACACTGGGTTAACATAGTGGAAACCTGGACCCACTCCAACGTTGGTATGGTGCACATCCTCCCAACCCCTAGTGTTGCGGGCCCTACGTAAATCTGGGTTGCCCCCACAGTCTACAGATACTGCAACTCCACCTCCTTTGCATCCTCTTCAGCCTCCATCTCCAAAAGTAGCACATAAGTCAAACGCTGGAAGCACTGCCTCATCAAAGCGGAAAAGGCTGTGCTGAAGCTAATATGCTTAGGTAACAAAACGCACAATGATGGAGAGTTGTGGACAGTTCTAAAAGAGCAGGCAGATCTGTGGCTGACACGGAACTCGGAAAAGTACAACACTCTGTTTACCCATTTTAGAAAGTCAGCTACAGCTTCATCCGCCCTTGCCATGCTTCAGCAGCACTTGCAGCTTCTGGCTCACCGACTGGTGTGAGATGTCCCCAGGCATTGGAACGCTACACTGCAGATGTTGGAAAGGATTTGTGAGCAGAACAGGGAATTTGGTGACTAGTCTACCAGCATCAACAAGGTTGTCGGTATTCAGTTTTGACTTCACACATAAGATCTCAAGAGTGGACATGAGTGTTAAATATGGTGACCAGAAAAATGCCCAAAAGAAAAATGCCCACAAGAAAATTGCCCACAGAAAAAAACCCACAGTCATGAATGCCCACAGGAAATTTGCCCACACAGAAATTTGCCCACATGGAAATTTGCCCACACGGAAAATTGTCCACAGGAAAAATGCCCATACAGAAATTTTCCCACACGGAAATTTGCCCACACAGAAAATTGCACACAGGAAAAATGCCCACACAGAAAACTGCACACAGGAAAAATGCCCACAGTTGCCCATTTAATTAAACATTCATTGCACACCTGCAACATTGACATTTTACTGCAAATTAGCCAATCCCATATGAAAAATTGGCCACATGGGAGATTGCCCACATTCTTCACTCTTGCTTTCTACATCCGAGGGGTGCACCTATAATGAGCTGAGGTGAATCGCTCGCATCAGGCGGCACCACCTGGTGGAGAGGAGAATGTGTCACAGCAGAGAGATACTGGGCCACATGTCTGCCTCAACATGGTGTTCTCTACCCTGCACCAGGTAGCACCGGAAACAGGAGTTTCTGGGCACAGGTCAGAGCAGGCCTAGTGAAGGGGTGGTTGAAGCAAGCAGGCGTGAGAGGGGGAGGGGCTTGCGCTGCATCCAGCTGCTCAGTTCCCCAGGCCCCAGCATCCTGCTGCCATGACAGCCGCAGTGGAAACAGCTGTACAGAGACTGTGTCCCGGATGGCGTCAAGTTGCCAGGCCTGGGACTTGTGGGCGGTCAGCTGCAGCCTGCGTGAAAACCGAGACTGCAGCCTTCCAGCCTGTGCAGAGAGGACCCCGGGAGCACTGGGAGCAGGTAAGTACGGGCTGAAGAGCCATTTGGCGATAATACCCCTTTAAAATGCATAGTAACAACAATAACTCTATTTTATTATACAATCATTGCACACCTGCAAAGTAGCCATTTTACTGCAAATTAGCAAATCTCCTTAAGTACTTAAGTTTATCTTGAACCTGGGGGTAGTCCTCTACAGAGGTGGCAACTGTCTGATACAGCGCCTCATACTTCCTCTTTTTTATCTCAAGGTGACCTGTCTGTGCATTAGCCAGTGTTAATTTGTGGCAAGCCAGGTCCCTCTGCAATCCATCAAAAAGAAACCACAAGCTGGGATGACTGCAGTGGAACAAGGAGTTAAGTGCATTGTGAAATCCCTCACACCAGTTTGTCATTTTTGGTGACTGTTCCAGGGCTGCTTCATAATGATTCCATATTCGTATGGGAAATTGTGGATCTCTACCAGCTGCACCCTCAATATATGTAGAAAAAAAGTATATGAGAACTTCATTATCGCAGTCTTCAACTGGGAATGTGGCAGCAAGCTGATCAAAAACACACCTCACATCTTCTATTGGCACAAAGGCCAGTGCAGCAAGAGACTTCAGTGTCATTTTTGCGTCGATAATACTTTCATATTCTGTCTTCAAACCAACATTTTTTATTTTTCTAATGAGGCTCTGACACAGATGGAAATACCAACCTTTGACCTCAGCATGTGGAAAGGCAACCCTGACTGCAGTTATACAAGCCTTCTCAAAATCAACTAAAACCTTTTGAGGTGCCAGATTTGGAATCAACAGCTTCATTATTTCAAACATTCTCTTATACGTCCTCATATCCTTTTGTGAGGTAGGGACAGCCATCATCTTGGATAGGGCCTATACCAGCCTCCATTTTGTCTGTTCACAGAGCCACAGACTGCTAACTGCACAGGGCCTGTTAGCATATTCAATACGACAGGGTTTGATGTCCACTGTGAATCAAAAGTGTTTTAGTATGCTAAGTAATTCAGGCCCATGTTTGAATGGCAAGGTCTTTAGTATGGTAACGAGTTAAGACCCTAAAACAGAGCCAAGCCAGCATGGTGAATAGTAAGGTTTGTTAGCATGGTAATGAGATGCCTGGGGGCTTCAATTAGACTATACTTTCAGCTAAACACTGAAAACCCATCTATTGTATATCCCAGACATGAAGGCTCTGTTCTAGGATTATGAATTATGAGCACATCTTTGTAGGTACATTCTCATAAAAATATCTGTGTGACCCGGCAGACCTCGGGCATTTGATGGTGCAACTCCCGAGTCAGTGATGGCTTTGGGGGATGAGATATAGAGATTGGCCAGCCACAATGACCCAATCGGGCCAGGTTTGATATCCATGCGACAGGCAAAACATACTGCATCTGCTGGTACCTCTCGTGTCCTGATCCGATCGTCCTGGAGAAAGTTAACCCCTTTGCTAGATATTGGGAATAAATTCTGCAGGGAGCTAAGGGTGGAGATTGTCAGACCACCCTCGAACACCGATGGGAGGGACCTAGCAGGTTTAAGAACTGTGAGCTAAGGGCAGACCTGATCCATTCTCACAGCAGCAAGAAGCAACAAGGGACAGACCTGCCAAGGGAGCAGCGGCACACGTTTTGGGGGACTTTCCAGCAACTGAGACTTTTACCTGTGGATCGCAGAGCTCCCTGCCTCCACATGTCCCTACAACCTGGTAATGTTGACCTCTAGCTAATACCTCTAAGCCTTGTACCATTATTGTTGTATTTTACTCTGACTGCAAATCCATTGTAATTCCGTTGTATAGCTTACTGTATATTTCTTAATTATCTAGTGTGCGCTTAAGGCAATTAAACCATAAAATTAATCTTGGGCTGATGCTTTTACTCTGATCACGAATCTTAGAATACCCAGTGGGTAACAGGACACCCTCCCCAGCGGCCATTTGCTCTAGGTGCAGTTCCCTTACTGACCTGAGAGACAAAGGGGGCGCCGGAGAGCTGTGCCTGTGGAGTTACGTCACATTGGTGACGTGGAAGGATGGGGGCCATCCTTCACACCTTTGTAGTAAAATGTACAAACATGGTGGATATGAGTTACCCACCTTGGCATGCCAAGTGTACAGTTGGTAAAACATATTGGGCACTTTATCAAAAGTGCCATCTCCATAGATGGTATCTTTGTTCAGTTCCAGCATAAGATCTCTATCGCCTAAAACCAAAATTCTATTTCTATCGTCCTTTCCAGAATCATGAAGGAGCAGTTGACTGTACTTTTCCGGAATATCAAACTTGATAGTTTTGGGGTTAGGCAAATTACCATCTGTTCTATGATGGAGAAGGCTTTTCGCAAGAGATGATTGTCTTGGCATATGAGCCAAGACATCATTACTCAACCCAGACAACACCTTTCCCATCACATTGCGAGGAGTAGCATTTACAGCTCTCATGTCTTCTCTCATTTTGCTTCTGGCAACATTTGCTGCCGCTTTTTGAGGGCAGGAGTCATGACAATGTTCTGTTGGTTCTTGAACTACGTTGCCATCTTTTGTTTTGATAATTGAATGGCATTTTATAGAGCGATGCAGCCTACATCTCCAAGTCATCACTGCATTGATAGTGCGAAATGCCAGATATTCAAACCCCAAGTAATTCAGAACTTTGTTGTTTCTCCGGCTACTTGAAAACTCCATTGTTTGCACTACAAGAAGAAATAGAATAGTTTAGATAAACTAAAAATATACTTTTAGGGTGAAAACACACGGGTGTTTTGAAAATCGCATAATCTTTGAAAATGTATTATTTATTTTTTTATTTGTAAAGCAAAACACACATGCATATTTAGCGTTGTGAATAAAAAGAGATAGGAAAAAATGTAGGGATGAGAGATCTGATCATGTGAACATCGGCAATTTTACAGTTTATCACATCATGGTTATCGGCAGCTCCGATTCCGATGAAGGTGATCCGAACCAGAGCTGACTGCAGGTCCCGTCGCAGGGAGGCTTAGCTTACCTGATCCGGCTACCTCTGGTCTTCCTCAAGTCTTCCTGCTGCAGGACCTGTGATGACGCATGTGATCACATGCGTCACATGATCGCGTACGCCATGAAAGGTCTGCAGTAACATGGAAGGGGGAATCTCTGGACTCCCCGTCCACGTTACTGCAGTTCTTCCTGCACTTTTTCTTTGCACAATTCGCATGTGTGTTTTGTACATACTTTTTTTAAACTCACCCATTGATTTCAATAGGAAAATCAGTCCGCAATTTTTGCGGACCGTGAAAAAGAACATGTCATCAGTGCTATCTACCACCACAGGTAATACAGTAATATGTCTCTGAGTGCAGATAATATATTAGATAGTGTTAAGCGGATACCTGGATATCCGTTATCCGCTCCGTATAGGAACCAGATCCAATCGGATTCGGATCCCATAGAAATCTATGGTACAACACTATATGCGGGCGGGGACATCCCTTCACCAGTAACACAGAGAGGACTCCTCGCCTGCCGGTGACATTCCCCCCTACGTCGGCAGTGACATGTGGGACACCCTGCCCACCAGTGACATACCTGGGTCTGATCCTTGCTATGCCACCACGGCAGAGACTCATTGCCCACAGGGGGACATACCTGGGTGAGGACAACCCCCCAGCCAGACCCCTGCTCTCTGTCACTGCTAAAAAAAGCTCTACTGTCCGGGCTCTCATGAGCCGCGCCAGCCGCGTCCTCCTGTTCCTGGTCACGTTAGTGCAGCGTCATCAAAGTCATGTGACGGTTGTCGATGAGCTGTACTGGCCGCGTCCTCCTCTTCCTGGTCACATGCCTGAGGACACGGCCAGTACAGCTCATCGACAACCCGGTGAGTAGTGCTTTTTGCTTTGCGGGTCTCCCCTGCACACCCACAGTCAGCAATGTGACGGGTGTGCAATGAATGTGCCTTTTCATAATGCATAAAACATACATTATGGGAAGCCATGGATATATCTGCAGATACTGCAATAATCCCGATCCAGATGGATACTATCTGTGCACCTCACTATCCAAGCGGATAACGGATCTACCCAGATAGATCAGCTCATCCCTAGTAGATGTTCCCTGCAGTCCTATGTAACACCACAGATAGCACAGTGATAACTGAGTACAGATAATGCAGTAGATGTCCCCTGCAGTCCTCTGTAACACCACATATAGCACAGTGATAACGGAGGACAGATTATGTAGTAGATGTCCCCAGCAGTCCTATGTAACACCTCAGATAACACAGTGATAACTGGGTACAAATAATGCAGTACATGTCCCCTGCAGTCCTATGTAACACCACATATAGCACAGTGATAATGGAGGACAGATTATGTAGTAGATGTCCCCTGCAGTCCTATGTAACACCACAGATAACACAGTGATAACTGGGTACAAATAATGCAGTACATGTCCCCTGCAGTCCTATGTAACACCACAGATAGCACAGTGATAACGGAGTACAGATAATGTAGTAGATGTCCCCTGCAGTCCTCTGTAACACCTCAGATAACACAGTGATAACGGAGGACAGATTATGTAGTAGATGTCCCCAGCAGTCCTATGTAACACCTCAGATAACACAGTGATAACTGGGTACAAATAATGCAGTACATGTCCCCTGCAGTCCTATGTAACACCACATATAGCACAGTGATAATGGAGGACAGATTATGTAGTAGATGTCCCCTGCAGTCCTATGTAACACCACAAATAAAACAGTGATACCTGTGAGTACAGATAGCAGTAATAGATATCCCCTGGATTACATGGCTTGCTGGTTTTTCCTGAGCTCAGTATGTGCTCCATGTGCTGAGCTAGGGGGAGGTGTAAGGGCCTGTGCACACTTTGCGGTTTTTGCTGCGGTTCCGCAGCGTTTTTTGCGCTGCGGAACTGCTGCAGAACCGCACGCCATGTACAGTACAGTGTTAGTGAAGGGGAAAAAAAAGCTGTGCACACGCTGCGGAATTTTCTGCGTGGATTGGGTGCGGTTTCAAAACTGCAGCATGTCAATTCTTTGTGCGGATTCTGCTGCGGTTTTACACCTATTCCATTATTGGTGTTAAACTCCAGGGCAATTCCGCACTAAAAACCGTGCCAAAACCGCAGTAAATCCGCGCTAAAACCGCAGTGCAGTTTACATGCGGTTTTAGCAAAATCCGCGCGGAAAAAAACGCAAGTGAATCCGCAAAGTGTGCACGGGGCGTAAGGCAGAATCAGTGAGTGATGAGACACATTGTATCTATTGATGATCATAACAGACTGGTACAAATGTGTTTGCAAAGCACAGATCTGCAAAATTTTAGCACTAGGTCTACCCAAAATCACAAGATTATTGCATATCATGTGAACATCCTTGCACCTCAAATATCACAGATCCAAAACTTTGTGATGCTGCAATGGTGCAAAATTGTGTGGGCAAATTTTCTTGTGGGGAAAATTCTGTGTGGGCAAATGTCCATGTGGGCAAATTTCCATGTGGGCAAAATTCTGCATGGGCAAATTTCCATGTGGGCAAATTTCCATGTGGGCAAAATTCTGCGTGGGAAAATTTCCATGTGGGCAAATTTCCATGTGGGCAAAATTCTGTGTGGGCAATTTTCCTGTGGGCATTCATGACTGTGGGTTTTTTCTGTGGGCATTTTTCATGTGGGCATTTTTCATGGAACCGTTAAACATTTGTACTATCCTCCAAAACAGATGGTGAGCGTAAATGACACCATCATTAACGTTTCCATCCTCCTTCTCTGTGTTCTAATCTGAATATTTATATAGCGCAAAAATATTAACAGTTTAACATTTTGAAAAACAACATTTCTAAGTAACAACGATAACAGTAATACAATAATTAAACCAAAATAAAACGACCTTGCTCGTGACAGCTTACAAGCTACACTAAGTAACAACGATAACAATAATTGATCTCTAAAAAAAAAAAAAATGTGCTGGTGACAACTTCAAATCTACAATGATGTGGGGGAGAAATCTACAGGGGTGTATTTATAATTATGTCACTGAGGTTAGTTGAAAGTGGAGGAGGCCTGAGGACAAGTAGGAGGAGGAGAGCATGG
The DNA here is from genome assembly GCA_033576555.1 of Oophaga sylvatica. Taxonomy (NCBI): domain Eukaryota; kingdom Metazoa; phylum Chordata; class Amphibia; order Anura; family Dendrobatidae; genus Oophaga; species Oophaga sylvatica. The sequence goes on along the minus strand of JARQOD010001058.1, from coordinate 12,121 downwards.
TCAGTTGTCCTCTTGGTGAGGACACGGAAGTATTGACTGTTAGAAGTCTTGCACGCATGGCTGAGTTTATGTTCAGTTGCCTTTCCCATCACCCTCACGTTCTCAAAATTTTGGTTGACGGGCAAAACTGATTGGTGACAATTCTATACACATGCTACCAGGAGGACTTTCTATTTCTTATTCCAGAGGCAGACAGGTGTACTAAAATGTTGGAATTATTAAAAAAATTCCCATATGAAAACGCTGGCAGCAGAGGTCACAGTTTGTTGGCCAAGCAAGGAGTACAGATGAGAGAGACCCTCCCATCGCCCTGGCACTGGGGCGCGGTGGACTCTCACAAGGAGTGAAAACTTTGTGAAAATGCTGAGGGAGTAAATTGCTGACCATACCAATGTCCTCTGTCATTCCACGGTGCCTTATAATTATTGGTTATCCACACTGAACACGTTGCATGACCTGGCTCTCTGTACTTCGCACGTGCACTGTACTCATAGTCAAGAAGCACATGGCGCTTCGCTCTCTGGCGGTCACTGGGCACACGGCACCTTGCTAAATGGCAGTACCGCTTTTAGTGGCGGGAGCCAATGGGAACAGTCCTTTGCAGCGCCAGTGCTCTAATGACGGAACATGCTGCTCAACCTCCTATGAGCTGCTTGTCCGCGCCAAAAATCTATGCTGTCGTGCCCGCTTTGTATTATGCTGGCTCCCTGCCTGTAGGTCACCGGATCTGTCTGTCTGCTGCAGTTCGCCGTAGCGTCTGTGCTTTGGATGTGTAGTGCACTGCCCCCTTCATGCTCACATGCTCACAGCTGGGGACTCTGTTATGTTTCGGTAACTGAGGAGAAATAGCAAAAAATAGCAAAAGCGGTAATACACCAGAGAGGCTGGAACCTATTGGATTGCAGTAACCTGAACTAACCACACAACTAGAGGTAGCTGTGGAGCGTTCCTACAGTGATCCTAGACGCCTCGTCACAGCCTGAGAGATAACTACACCTAAAGGCAGAAAGATGAAAGCTATCTGCCCCCGAGCAGATCCCCAAAGACAATAGGAAGCCCCCAAACATGTAATGGCGGTTAGACAAGAAGAAAGCACGGACACAGACGGAAAATAGAATGAGCAAACGCTGGGGCCCAATCTGTCTAGAAAGAAAAGTACAGGAAAGAATTCAGACTGCAATCCAACAAAACCCTAAAAAAAATACCAACACTTCTGATTGCTAAAAAACCTGAGAGCACACGATCTCATCAACCTAAATCAGATCTCTGGTGTAACAAAACGCTATTCAGCAAATAAAAAGTAACAAAAGAGCAAAGCAAAAGTGCAGACACAAACTGAGCACAATTGCAGCGCCAGACCCCCAAAAGGGGACAGGCTGCAGTCCACTGCAAGCAGCTAACCAGCAATGAAAATCCAACAGAGGAAAAAAAGAACAGCAAACACTTATCTGAAGGAGAGCAGGAAACTAGCAGTGCTTCAAGCAAGACCAGAAGGAACAATTGATAACCGGCAAGGCTGCTGGGAACTCAGGCCACTTATATCCTACCATTCAGCACCAGCTGAAGGCCATACATTAATCAGTTCATTACCCTCAGCAACCACCGGAGGGAGCCCCAGCTCAGAAGCCACCTCCAGCATATTCACAACAGGACTTACTCATACTTTTGTTTTTTTTCCCACACCTTCGGCACAGGTTCCCTGTGTAAACACGCCCCCTCTTCATGGGTAATAGGACCTGTCTGTTCCCCTTTTCCTTTCCCCGGGAAACAGGGGACTCAGCCTTGACAGTTCAGGACCCAGAGCAGCACAGGTACTCGCAGCCCAGTCATCCTGAATCCGTGCATATCTGGCCAATCAGTTCTTTAATGCAAGCATCATAGAAGGCATGTTCTTGCAATTTTCCAGAGGAAATTGTATATAACATACAGAACAGTGTCACTATGAAGGACTTTGTGGTTCATATCAATCCACAACATGACACTAGTAGTCTCATACTTCTAATTTTCGGTGGAGAATCATTTCCCCAGTGATAGGTTGTGTATGTTCTGACTTATGTATCATCATTTGGGTGACAATTATTCATACCTATTTGCTTCAAAATATATTCATCTTTTTCCATAAGGCTTCCGAATATAATGTTGTAAAAGTAAAAACAAGTTGGTGAAAATAATTGTCATCTTTAATATTTCTCCATTCCGTGTGCGGCTAACCAACCTCATTGATCTTATTGATTTTCTTTGGCAGAAAACCAACAGCTCCATCAATACCATGTGCTTTTCCAAGTAATTCCTCATGCTTGGAAAGTAGAGGTGAGATTGCGGATCTAGATAACATCTCAAGACTGTAGGCTGTTATGATTTGGTAGCTGAGGAGTGCAGGTAAAAAAGGCAATACACCAGAGCAGTTGGAATCTATGAGATTGCAGTACCCTGACTAACCACCACAACTAGAGGCAGCCGTGGAGCGTTCCTACGTTGGTCCTAGACGCCTCGTCACAGCCTGAGAAACTAACTATACCTAAAGATAGAAAGAGGAAAGCTATCTGCCCCAGAGCAGATCCCCAAAGAACATAGAAAGCCCCCAAACATGTAATGGCGGTTAGACAAGAAAAAATTCTGACACAGACAGAAAATAGTTTGAGCAAACGTTGGGGCCCAAACTATCTAAATAGAAAAGGATAGGAAGGGCACTTACTGCAATCCCAAAAAACCCTGAAAAGCACCAACTCTACTAATTTCAAAAACACCTGAGATCACACGACCTCTACCACCTAAATTAGTTCTCTGGTGTAACAAAATCAAAACAGCAGCCACTGAAAAAACTGGAAAAAGCAAATGTACAAAACATCAGTGGCTGAACTAAACTGAGAGGGCAAAAGCCCCTGGAGGGGACCTTGAAGACCCCCACAGAAGTGCAGGACAAAATGCAAAAATCAAGCACAAAAACAAAAAGAAGAAAATGTCTTATCTGTAAGCAGGAGATGCAGACACAACACAGCAGGCTACAAAGGAAACAGGAATCAAGGATTGAGACCAGAACAATCGCTCACCGGCAACCCTGATGGGAAGGCGACTCCCTTAAATAAGACCAGTCAGTAACACCTGATTCCCAATCCTCACAATCTTCACTGGACAGTCCAGTACCGCTTGTAACCACCAGAGGGAGCCTCTGCTCAGAACTCAATTCAAGTCCATTCACAACAGTACCCCCCCCTTGAGGAGGGGTCACTGAACCCTCACTTGAGCAACCAGGTCGGTCAGGATGAGTTCTATGATACGCACGGATGAGTCTCCTAGCATGGATGTCCGAAGCAAACACCCAAGAATTGTCTTCCTGACCATAACCTCTCCACTTAACCAAATACTGGAGTTTCCGTCTGGAAAAACGAGAATTCAATATTTTCTCAACCACAAACTCCATATTGCCCTCAACCAGAACAGGGTCAGGAGGCAAAGCAGTAGGAACCACTGGCTCAACAAACCTCTTCAACAAGGACTTGTGGAACACGTTATGGATCTTAAATGTCCCTGGAAGAAGCAAACGAAAAGAAACAGGATTAAGAATCTCCATGATCTTATAAGGTCCAATGAACCTAGGCTTAAATTTAGGAGATGCCACTCTCATAGGAATATTTTTTGAGGACAACCAGACCAAGTCCCCCACTTTAAACCGAGGACCATCAGTCCTATGCCGGTTAGCAAACCGCTGGGCCCTCTCCTGAGAGAGGGACAACCTCTCCACTACCTGGTCCCAAATCTGTTGCATACGCTCAACAACAGAGTCAACACCTAGACAGGCAGAAGCCTCCGTCTGTCCTGAAGAAAATCGAGGGTGAAACCCAGAATTACAGAAAAATGGAGACATCAAAGTGGCAGAGCTAGCCCTATTATTAAGAGCAAACTCAGCCAAAGGCAAAAAAGAGACCCAGTCATCCTGATCAGCAGACACAAAGCATCTTAGATAAGTCTCCAATGTCTGGTTTGTTCTCTCAGTTTGACCATTGGTCTGAGGATGAAACGCCGAGGAGAAAGACAACTGAACACCAAGCTTAGAACAAAAGGTCCTCCAAAATCTGGAAACAAACTGGACTCCTCTGTCAGACACAATGTTCTCAGGAATGCCGTGTTAAACGAACCACGTGCTGAAGGAACAAAGGCACCAATTCAGAGGAGGAAGGCAACTTAGGTAATGGCACAAGATGTATCATCTTGGAAAACCTATCACAAATCACCCAGATGACGGTCATTCTCTGAGAAACAGGGAGGTCGGAAATGAAATCCATAGAGATATGGGTCCATGGTCTCTTGGGCACAGGCAATGGCATCAACAAACCACTAGAGCGAGAGCAAGGCTTGGAGCGAGAGCAAGTCCCGCAGGACTGCACAAATTCCCTGACATCACGAGACAAGGTAGGCCACCAAAAGGACCGACTAACCAAGTCTCTGGTACAAAAAATTCCGGGATGACCGGCCAACGCGGAACAATGAATCTCAGACACTGGTCCGGGACAAACAATTTCCCAACAGGGCAGCGCTCGGGCCTAACCTCCTGACACCCCTCCAGAGCCAGTCTCAAATTGGGCGAGATGGGGGAAAGAACTACACCTTCTTTCAAAGTAACAGAAGGATCAGATACCTCAGGAGAGTCAGCAAGGAAACTCCTCGAGAGGGCATCCGCCTTAAAATTCTTAGTGCCAGGAAGAAAGGAAACCACAAAATTAAAATGTGTGAAAAACAAGGCCCACCTGGCCTGTCTAGGATTAAGTCGCTTGGCAGATTCCAGGTAAACCAGATTTTTATGGTCAGTAAGGACCACCACCTGATGTTTGGCTCCCTCCAGCCAATGACTCCACTCTTCAAAAGCCCACTTCATGGCCAATAACTCCCGATTACCCACGTCATAATTACGTTCAGTAGGAGAAAATTTTCGAGAGAAAAAGGCACAAGGGTTACTTTTAGAGGTCTCTGGATCTCTTTGGGACAAAATGGCACCTGCCCCAATTTCAGAGGCATCAACCTCCACCTGAAATGGCAGAGAAACATCAGGCTGCCGTAGAACAGGAGCAGAAGTGAATCTCTGCTTAAGTTCCTGAAATGCAGAGACTGCCACAGGAGGCCAATTCACCACATCAGAACCCTTTTTGGTCAAATCAGTTAATGGTTTAACAATAACCGAGAAATTACCAATAAATTTACGATAAAACTTGGCAAAACCCAAAAATCTTTGAAGAGCCTTTAATGAAGTAGGTTGGACCCAATCACAGATGGCCTGAACCTTGACCGGGTCCATTTCAATAACAGATGGGGACAAAATGAATCCCAAAAATGAGATCCTCTGTACGCCAAAAAGACACTTTGATCCCTTCACATACAGAGCATTCTCTCTCAAAATCTGGAATACAGTTCGAACATGTTTCACATGAGAGTCCCAGTCATTAGAAAAAATCAAGATATCATTCAAATAAACAATCAAAATTTATCCACAAAATCCCTGAAAATGTCATTCATGAAGGACTGGAAGACAGAAGGAGCATTAGTGAGCCCAAAGGGCATCACAAGGTACTCAAAATGCCCTTCAGGGGTGTTAAATGCCGTCTTCCATTCATCCCCGTGCTTAATGCGAATAAGGTTATATGCCCCCTGAGGTCAAGCTTGGTAAACCAAGTAGCGTTTTTCACCCTGGAAAACAGGTCAGAAATCAAGGGTAACGGATATTGATATTTCACAGTAATATTGTTCAAAAGACGATAATCAATACACGGCCTTAATGAACCATCCTTTTTGGTCACAAAGAAAAAACCGGCACCTAAGGGTGAAGAGGATGGTCTGATATGACCCTTCTCCAATGACTCCTTGATATAAGACCGCATAGCGTCATGTTCAGGTACAGACAAGTTAAAAAGGCGACCTTTAGGGAATTTACTACCAGGCACTAATTCAATAGCGCAGTCATAGCTCCTATGGGGAGGCAAAGATGCAGATTTACTTTCGCTAAACACATCAGAAAAATCAATCAAAAAGTCAGGAACATCCTGAGCCTGGGGGGAGGCAGAAAAAACAGGAATGTTGGTATTAACACATTGGCAGCCCCAACTGGTTACAGACACAGATTTCCAATCCAAAACAGGATTATGAGACTGTAACCAAGGGAAACCCAGCACGATAATGTCATGTAGATTATACAGAACCAAAAATTTGCAGTTCTCCTGATGATCAGGTTCAACCCTCATTATCACCTGAGTAGAGAACTGCGGTTTATTCTCAGCCAAAGGGGTAGAATCGATCCCCAGTAGGGGAATAGACTTCTGTAGGGGTACCAAGGGAAACCCGCAACGTTTAGCAAAATCAAAATCCATCAGGTTAATAGCTGCTCCCGAATCAACGAAAGCCTGAGCAGAAAATGAGGACAGAGAGCATATCAGAGTAACAGTTAATAAAAACTTAGTCTGAACACTACCCAAGACAACTGAGCGTGCAAAACGTCTTCCCCGCTTAGGGCAGACTGAAATAGCATGAGAGGCATCACCACAGTAGAAACATAACCCATTGCGCTTTCGAAACTCATGACGCTGTGCCCCAGAAACCACTCTATCACACTGCATGGGTTCAGAAGCAGGTTCACAAGGCAACACTATTCCACGCATACTTCTCCGCTCACGCAAACGTCTGTCAATTTGAATCGCTAATGACATAGAATCATTGAGACCAGAGGGGACAGGGAATCCCACCATAACATCCTTTACATTATCTGACAGACCCTTCCGAAAAAGGGCTGCCAAAGCGTCGTCATTCCATTTGGTCAGGACTGCCCACCTCCGGAATCTCTGACAGTATAACTCAGCGTCATCAAGCCCATGATTTAATGCCAACAAGGCTTTTTCAGCTTGATCAGTGACATTAGGCTCATCGTACAATAACCCCAAGGCCTGAAAAAATGCATCAACATCACTCAAAACAGGATCCCCAGGTGTCAGGGAAAAAGCCCAATCCTGAGGATCGCCGCGCAGGAGAGAGATGACAATTTGAACCTGCTGCGCTGCGTTCCCTGAGGACTTAGATTTTAAGGCAAAAAACAATTTACAATTATTTTTGAAATTCAGAAACTTGGCTCGATCCCCAAAAATAAATCTGGCATAGGAATCCTAGGTTCCACAACAGGCAACCTAGCAAGATAGGTAGCAATACTCCGAACCTCAGTGGCAAGCTGATCCACACGGCCAGACAACTGTGCAAACTCCATTGAGAGAGAGAAAAAAAATAAAAATCCTCCCCAGCACCCAGAGATACAGAGGGAAAAAAAAATGCAACAAACAGAAAAATATCTCTGACAACTCTGACAACCTTTTTTTTTTTTTTTCTTTCACAATATTTTTCCCTTCTGTGAGTACCATATAAATTTCAGTTTTGGCCGGTGATACTGTTATGATTTGGTAGCTGAGGAGTGCAGGTAAAAAAGGCAATACACCAGAGCAGTTGGAATCAATGAGATTGCAGTACCCTGACTAACCACCACAACTAGAGGCAGCCGTGGAGCGTTCCTACATTGGTCCTAGATGCCTCGTCACAGCCTGAGAAACTAACTATACCTAAAGATAGAAAGAGGAAAGCTATCTGCCCCGGAGCAGATCCCCAAAGAACATAGAAAGCCCCCAAACATGTAATGGCGGTTAGACAAGAAGAAATACTGACACAGACAGAAAATAGTTTGAGCAAACGTTGGGGCCCAAACTATCTAAATAGAAAAGGATAGGAAGGGCACTTACTGCAATCCCAAAAAACCCTGAAAAGCACCAACTCTACTAATTTCAAAAACACCTGAGATCACACGACCTCTACCACCTAAATTAGTTCTCTGGTGTAACAAAATCAAAACAGCAGCCACTGAAAAAACTGGAAAAAGCAAATGTACAAAACATCAGTGGCTGAACTAAACTGAGAGGGCAAAAGCCCCCGGAGGGGACCTTGAAGGCCCCCACAGAAGTGCAGGACAAAATGCAAAAATCAAGCACAAAAACAAAAAGAAGAAAATGTCTTATCTGTAAGCAGGAGATGCAGACACAACACAGCAGGCTACAAAGGAAACAGGAATCAAGGATTGAGACCAGAACAATCGCTCACCGGCTACCCTGATGGGAAGGCGACTCCCTTAAATAAGACCAGTCAGTAACACCTGATTCCCAATCCTCACAATCTTCACTGGACAGTCCAGTACCGCTTGTAACCACCAGAGGGAGCCTCTGCTCAGAACTCAATTCAAGTCCATTCACAACAGTAGGCAACATGACACTGTGGCATGACCCAATAGGGTTTAGCTAACAATTTCACATACTTAGTGTTAGAGGTCGAGTTCCCGCTTCTGCTTATAACCTGATTCGCATCCGTGAGGGGGACGAATGGAAGACGTCTTTTAACACCAGGCATGGGCACTATGAATATCTGGTGATGCCCTTCGGGCTCTGTAATGCCCCAGCCGTTTTCCAAGACTTTGTTAATGACATCTTCCGGGACATGCTTTCCACCTCATTCGTAGTCTATCTGGATGATATTCTCATCTTCTCTCCTGATATTGACTCCCACCGGAGAGATGTCTGCAGAGTCTTCGACCTCCTGCGAGCAAATTCCCTTTTTTACGCAAAGTTGGAGAAATGTGTGTTTGAGCAGGAGTCTTTACCATTCCTGGGCTATATCATCTCTGCCCAGGGATTGGCTATGGATCCTGCCAAACTACAGGCTGTAATGGACTGGCAAGAACCCCATTCCCTTAAAGCGGTGCAGCGCTTTATGGGATTCATTAATTATTATAGCCAGTTCATTCCCCATTTCTCAACTTTGGTAGCTCCCTTGGTAGCCCTCATCAAGAAGGGAGCAAATCCCAAATTGTGGTCTGAGGAAGTCTCCAAGGCTTTCATCTCAATTAATTCTCAGTTTGCTAGTGCTCCCATTCTACACCGCCCTGATGTTGATAAGCCATTCATATTGGAGGTGGATGCCTCATCCGTTGGTGCTGGAGCAGTCCTCTTTCAAAAGGATGCTCAAGGTCGGAAGCATTCTTGCTTCTTCTTCGCCAAGACCTTCACACCAGCGGAGAGGAATTATTGCATCGGGGACAGGGAGCTGCTAGCAATGATATTGGCTTTCTCTGAGTGGAGACATCTGTTGGAGGGGGCTCACTTTCCGTTCCAAGTCTTCACCGACCATAAGAATTTGGTATATCTTCAGACAGCCCAGCGGCTTAATTCTCGCCAGGCCAGATGGTCCTTGTTCTTCTCCCGGTTTCATTTCACACTCCATTTCCTCTCGGGAGAGAAGAACATTCGTGCCGACGCTCTCTATCGCATTGTGGTGTCCTCTGAGGAGGAGGAGCCTCGGCTTATTGTCCCTATAGAGAGCCCGAGAACAGTGGCCCCAGTTTCGCTAGAGTCTGTGCCCCCGGGCAAGACTTTTGTGCCTACCAATTTGCGACCGGAGGTACTCTCTTGGGTACATTCATCCAGGGAGGGTGGACACTTTGGGACAAATAGGACATCTGAATTGCTGGCGAGGACATACCGATGGCCGCATATGGTCTGTGACGTTGGGACTATGTTCGGGCGTGTGTCTCCTGCGCCAAGAATAAGTCTCCACGACAACGGCCAGCTGGGTTACTTTACCATTTGCCGGTGGCAGACAGGCCCTGGGAGATGGTTGGGATGGACTTTGTTGGGGCTTGCCCAAGTCTCGGGGTTGCACCATCATTTGGGTAATCACGACCATTTTTCCAAAATGGTGCATCTGGTGCCCCTACCACGGTTACCTTCTGCACGGGCTCTGGCAGCGTTGTTTGTTAGGCACATCTTCCGTCTACACGGCATGCCGGACAAAATTGTCAGTGACCGAGGTCCCCAGTTTGCGTCTCGGTTCTGGAGAGAGCTTTGTCGTCTACTCAGTATTGAGTTAAATCTCTCTTCAGCGTATCATCCTGAGACGAATGGGTTGGTAGAGAGGGCCAACCAGACCTTGGTCAGCTATCTACGACATTTTGTCTCAGCCAGGCAGGATGACTTGGCATCCTTGCTACCATGGGCTGAGTTTGCACTAAACAATGCTGTGGCTGACTCCACCAGACAGAATCCATTCCTCTAAACTACGGTCAGCATCCGCGGGTTCCTGTGCCCATGCCCGTGTCTTCCGCCGACTCCAGGGTGGCAGACTGGGCTGTGGAGGCACGGGACATTTGGGACTGTACCCAGGATGCCATTCAGGCATCCAAGGAGAGGATGAGGTCTTCCGCCGACGCACATCGGCGCCCCGCTCCGACATTTGCCCCTGGGGACTTGGTGTGGCTCTCCGCCCGTAACATTAGGCTGCGAGTTGAGTCCACTAAGTTGGCACCCCGCTACCTAGGTCCTTTCAAAGTCCTTGAACAGGTTAATCCTGTGGCATACCGTTTGGCTCCACGCCTGGGTATCTCCGACAACTTTCACGTATCCCTCCTGAAACCTGTGCTCATGTCCCGGTTTTCTGAGTCATCTGCCGGGACATCGGGTTCGTCTACGGACGACCATGAGGTGAACGCTATCGTCGGGTGTTTGGTGGTACAGGGCAAAAGATTTTATTTGGTGGATTGGAGGGGTTATGGGCCTGAGGATAGGTCCTGGGAGCCTGCCGAGCACGTTCATGCTCCGAAGCTCATCGCTGCCTTTGAGCGCAGCGAGGCCCAAAGAAGGGGGGCCCTAGGAGGGGGGTAATGTTAGAGGTCGAGTTCCCGCTTCTGCACAAGGGGAATCTCGAGCCATCCCTGCTGCGGTCTCCCATCCGTCTCCAGCCGCAGTGGACTTTGCTCAGCATAGGTGTCGGTCCCAGCGGTTCGCCCAGTCTAACATTGTGCAGAGGATTGCTGCTGCCCCTCCAGTCTCCACTATTGTAGCCAGTACTGGTTAGCGGCGAGCAGACATCTTTAGGACAAAGTCCTTGCTTTCCTCTTTTGAGCATGCCCAGGGTGAGATCTCTCATTGGAGATCAGGGTTCACATGCTCAGGTGCTGCAGCAGCTCATATTGGTCCACCAGGAAGGTCCTGAAACTTCCTGTGTTCTGGAACAGTTTCCTATTGGTCCTTATCTGGCAGGCCCTGTAGTTGCTACTATAAAAGGGTGGCATGGTCGTGCTGCCATGCGCTAGTATCAACTACATTATGTGCTTTGCGCCAGTGTGATCTTGCACGCATGTGTTAGGGCTCGGCTGAAATAAGCCCCTAGAATACCGGCACCTCCGGTGAGGAGATTGTATGCACGTGTTTAGGGCTTGGCTGAAATAAGCCCCTAGAATACCGGCTTCTCAGGTGAGGAGATTGTCTGATTGTTTTGCTGATTGCATTACTACGGACTGCTGTCTGCACAGCAGTTGTCTGTGCATTCCTGTGGAGTTAACTGGACACAGTCCATATCTCTGCGTCGCTACCTTAGCGACACTGTGGTGTAACAGTGTTCAGTTATACAGCCATATAGTGCCACAGTGTCTAGAGTTGCGACTCTGTGAAGTAGCAGAGTTCGCCATACTGCCATCTTACTAGCAGCAGGCTCTGTCTGCACGGTGGACTCCGGGCTGCGAACGCACTTGTTATCTATATTTATTTTGTGCGTTCCGCCAGCCCTAACACTTAGTGCACTGCAGAACAGAGCTGTCAAAAAAAACAAGATTTTGATTCAATAACATGTTGGATGGATTGTCAAGTTGAAACACCCATATAGTATTATTATAATTATTAGTTACTAATATAGACCCATTTATTCCAAGGTGTTGTACATGACAAGTGGTTACATACAAAGTAATAGATATCGTGTACAGTTGAATTTAAAATGACAGACTGGTACACAGGGGAGAGGATTTTGTCCTTGCTGACTTACATTCTGTGGGATAATGGGGAAGAGACAGAAGTTCGGGGGTGCGGCACCTCGGTTGGTGGAGAGGCGGCATCTCTGGTGGTGGTGTTCAAGTCACATCTACGACCACCATGCTCTCCAATTGACAACTCTTGAAATGCAGCCAAAATGTCACAATTAGAGTTGAGCGATACTTTCCGATATGCTAAAGTATCGGAATCGGAATGGTATCGCCGATATCACTAAAATATCGGCGATACCC